>JBBPLX010000105.1:0-53232 GCA_038090015.1 Leccinellum albellum
CTCGTCCTCGTCTTCGTCAGCATCGTCCTCGTCATCTTCCTCCTCCGCAGACTTAACAGTCTTGTACGTCCGCGGTGGTAGAATAAGCCTTGATTCTCTCAGTTTCCGACGTAGATCCCGGATCTCCTTGGCCTGCTGATTCTTGGTCGTCTCCAAAGAGGCATTGATCGCTAGGAGAGAGCGATTCGTGATCTCCAGGTCCGCGATCTGTGGGATAAACAAAAAATTTGGCTCAGTTTTCCCGAAAAACAATGTCGTACAACGAACCTTGCGGTTGGTCTTTGCCTCGGCCCTGAGCTGCCGCTCGGATCCGTCGGATTCCGGATCGCTGTCGCCTGTGTGAACGAGATCACGGGGATTCCGCTCCTTGGAACGACTGCGGTCGCGTCGCGTATTGGGCATGGTTTCCGCATTAGGCAAAAATGGGCTGGCCTGCTCCATGCTACGGATATGAGAGGCAAGGTTCAAGACTTGATGGTCAGGCACTCGGTCGTTGTTTAGGGACACGGACGTCCTCGAAACCGACGATCTAGAAGAAAGAGAGAGAGCAGATGTCGGGGGAGAATGAGGGGGAAGGGGAACTGATGCTGGGTCTACCTTCGAAGGTGGAGACAGTTTCCTTGAGGGATGGGGTTCGTTGGAAAGAGTTGGAGACGAGAAGGGTCGCGCAGGAGATGGTGCCCGTCGAGGTACATAACGATGGGGATTAGCAGCAGGCGAGGCGGTCGTGATTGGGTAAAATGCGGAGGGTGACGGGTCATTCAAAGAAAAAGCAGTCGTTATGGAAGGAGTCCTAGCACGGATATGTATAGGACGCGTTGTGGCATGAGGAGGTGATAGTGATCGTAAGGCCGGGCCGTCGGTGGTCGTCGGCACTGGCTTGACAAGACCGGTGACCTTCGACTTGATCTTGACCAGCGCTGGCGGAGTGTTTGTACGCCGAATGTCTACCGGAGGTTCGGCGGAAGAGGATGAGTAAGGAGGTGTTTGGGAGGAGGACGAATCAAAGTCGGGAATAGAGAGTGCACGATGCAATGCAATCACACTTCCGCTTCGCGGTCTGTCCTCGGGATGAGGAAGCTTGAGTTGTGTGGACCCAGAGGTGAGAGCACGCTGGCGGGCTTCGAGACTGCTCGGATTAGCCTGAACTGGACTCATTCCAACCCGTGACGTGGGTTTGGCCGTAATGCGAGGTCTTGCGGGGCGACTTGGTTGTGCTCCGTTCGTCATCATCCAGGACGGCTTGAGAGGCGAGGCTGGTCTCGAGAGACTCGGAGTAGAAACATTGTTGGTGCGCGAAGTGCTCAGAGAACTGGAACTGGACAGTTTTCGAACGGTCGCGGTCACGGTGCTGTTGACCTTGGCTTTGGGACGCAAGGAAGATGGTGCGAGGGAGGACGTTGGGGAATGCTTGGTGGGAGAAGCTGGTCTTGACCTGGGTTGTGGACGAGCAAAGGCACTTCCTGCCTTGGTGTCGAGTCGTGCGGTTATCTGCGTCGAGGGGTCGACTCACAGGTGATGTCGGGAAGTGACTGAACTCACTTTTCTGGGGTGAATGTCCATTCGCAGTGAAACATTGATGGATTGAAAGTTGTTGTCGCGGTATAACACTAAAACGGTAACAAGCTACTTTTGTCTTGTTGCTATATTCTCCACCGCTTTTTCTACCAGCTGGCGTATTCCCTCTTCTCCTCCCCCACCCAGCGCAGCAATGACGCTTTTGTTCACGTACTTACCAACCATGTCTACCTCGATGTTGACGCGCGCGCCCTCCACTTTCCTTGCAAGCGTTATTTTTTCTTGCGTGTGTTGGATGAGCATGACCCCAAGGATTCTCTCAGAGTCGTTCACCTCGGTCAGGGTGAGGGAGGCACCGTCGATAACAATATATCCTTTCGGGATGAGATATGGCATCAGCGAAGGGCGATCAACCGTGGGCTCGGGAAACTGGAACCACAACCGCAAGGAATCGCCATCATGCTCTCTTCGGACGATGGTTGCAGTGGTATCGACATGAGCCTTCTGCGTGTCAGAAAGGAAGACGGAGCGGTGGTCTGCATCGCTCATACCTGCACGAAATGGCCACCGAACCTGGTATGCGCGAGCATGGCCCGCTCGAGGTTCACCTGCTCGCCCTCTTTACGATCACCTAGTAAATTCGCGTCGAAATGGAACATAGTGAGACTGTCAACGAGGGCCCGCACCCAGATCGGTCCTATCCAGCGTTTCATTTGCCAGCCATACTTTGAAGTAGCCAGCGTCCTTGTCCTTGTTGAACTCGGTGACGGTCAAGCACGCTCCGTTGACTGCGATCGAATCACCGATGTGACAGTCGACCAAAATGGGTGCAGAGTCGGATATTGTCAGAGTACACCCTCCCGCGTCTCGCTGCACGGAAGAGATGGTGCCGAGATGCTCGATCTAAGTGACATTGAGTACAGTAGACTATGCAAGAAAACAAGGCGGGGCTTGCCAGACCAGTGAACATGGCGTAAGGTGCTTTACAGCGCTTTTCATTATACTGCGGAAAGTCGATTTCGATTTCGATGTTCGCTTAGTAGCCAAACAAGGACCCCACGAGTACCTGCAAGGAACTTTCTCACCGCTGTTCATCGATCAACTTCCATGCCACGCGCTGCATCCAACGAACTCAAAGCAACAATTCCTGCTCTTTTTCACCACGGATATACTGTTAAGCATATATGTAGTGCTCTTGGTCTCAAAAAAACAATTGTTTACCAAGTTCTTGTCCGCTATGCACAATATGGTGTCGTGCATAATCCTTACATCTATTCTTGCGTTACTAGATGTCAGCGCCACCTCACCACAACAGATGAAGCTTTTATTTTGGCCATGGTTCAATATCACCATGCCATCTACCTTGATGAGCTTCGAGAGGAGCTCAGGTTCAAACGCCATGTATATGTATCCATTCCCACCCTTTATCGAGCTCTCCAACGTCTACAGGTTTCCTACAAGGCTGTCTCTGCTTCAGCTGCTGAACGGAATGTTGAGTTACATGCATATTACATGAACTGCATCGGAATGGAGGTGCCCAATGCAAATATAGCACGTTGGCTAAGTCATGATGTAGTGGAAATCAGCAAAGTAGCAAAAAAAGTATAGCACAATTGATGGACATTTTGGCTTTTGGTGGCAGAAACTTGAAAGCAAAGGGTTTCTTCGGAGAGACTTTGAAGTGACCCTGGCCATGTTTCTCAAGAATACTCAGTAAAAAATCAATGTAGTTGCTCTCGTCAATGAGAAAGGCAAGTTCCTTCGTCTTAGTGGATTTCTCCTCCTTAACAGAGGTCTTAGTACACTTTCTCTTAGAAGCACTGTAGACAGTGAGAACAACTGCAAAAGAATGGGGCCTCTCTGACTCAGATGGATGAGTAGGAGATGGTGAGGACATATTGGACTGAGGCTAGTGTAGTAAATGAACACGTCGCTGCCAGCACATGCCCACTCAAGAGCTCTTGGGGTCCTTGTTTGGCTACTAAGCGAACATTGAAATCGAAATCAACTTTCCGCACCATAATGAAAAGCGCTGTAATACGTAGCCCGTGAAGCGTAGCCGAATTATATTCCCTATCAGGAAAAATACACCCTTCTCAAACGCTCATGTCGGACGGGTCCCAATCGCATTCACAATCATCCACCCGTAACCGGACATTATGGGAGTCATACAAAGGCAACGTAGATTGTGTGTACAACGAGTAGTATCATGCTTATACTTTCGACAGTGCTTCCAGCTAGGACAAGGCTGTATGTTTCCATGGCGGTCTGCACGGTTGGCGCGGCAGGGATATTTGTCTCTGACTACTTGGAAAAGAAACTTCCTGCTGAATCGGGGGTACCTGTCGATGGACCATAGCGCATCTGCAGCTTAGTTCGGGTGCTTGATGAAGAATAGACATGAGGTGGTTAACAAGATGTAGGGACTAGGCAGCAAGAGTGTGGTCGTTTCTCCGAGATGGCTGTCGGCGGAGTGAGTTCCGGTCGTGGCAGTCGTTGTTCCATGGCAGTTCTCGTGCGCGTACAGTATACGAGGCCGCTTCTTCTCGGAGAGGCTCGGCTCTGCAGAGGATGGGGTCGGAGGGCAAAGTGGAGAGAGACCTGGTGTCCCAGCATTGTTTTTCGCAGTCCGGGATGAATTGTTCGGAATTGAGGGGACGAGTCGCGCAACAGACGACATCCTTGAGGAATGTCCAAAGACGGTCAAAGAACATGGCACAGGTGATGGACGTGGCGACAAAAAGAACGGCGATGATGGCGATACCGACTATTTGCCATGTCTTACTTGAATGATCGTTAGCGTTGCTTGATATGGAGGTAGGTAGGACTGACGGCCCTGAGGCGAGGGTGGTCTTGACGGCGGTAGGTCCGGCAGAGTCGGTGCGCGTCGTGAGAGTAGGCTGTTCGGTCGAGTGCAGGACAGGCTGTACAGATGAGCTCACAGACGAATTGGTTGGGGCGGATAGAGCAGTGTGAGTGCGAATTTGGGTCTGCGAGGGATTTGATACGTCACTGAGGAGGCCAAGGATGCCGATCTGATACTCTGTGGTGAGGGCGAGCACGGGCGCAGAGAGGCCCAACAGGCAGGGCAAGACAAGCATCTGAACAGAGTCACCTAATGTCACAAGTTGTCACAAACCTAAGGAGATCCGGAAATTACCGAGTGATCGTAGGATTCCCGGACAATCACAAACCCTGGGTCCTGACCTGGCGTCATAGCCTGCTCACCTTCTTCCCCCATCTCCACCTTCATCGCCAATGTCATCCAGAGAACCACTTTGGTATTGTCATGAAGTATATCGTATCTTCTCCTTAGCTATCACATCACTGACTACATCTATCCCAGTGTCATGAAGAGATGCGACCTCTCATGGTCAGTCAGTCTCATCGTCCTACCCCCGCCCTCGTTTCTACCCTTTTCGTCCAAACAGACGCCAGATCCCACCTGCGCTTCATGTCATGGTTCTTTCGTAGAGAAGGTACGCCTCTACTCACCCTGTCTGCCCATGCTAACTCTCTGTTAGCTCGAGAATCCTGCCGACGATCCTCGCAGTTTTCACAATCGTGGACCCGCCATTTTGGATGACCCAAATGATTTCCCGGGTGCATTTGAAAGATTTCTGCGTTCCGGTTTCGTCCCCCTTCCCCTCTTAGTTGTCTGTCTTATATCGTCCGTCCAGGTCCCGGTTCCCCTTCATCTCCCCCCCGGCCCAGCTCCCCGCCCACGCAACGCACACGTGACAGCCCCTCAGTGAGTGCGCTTTCTGTTCCTGCTCCTTCTTCTCAATGACCACCGTAGGCAAGCTCCGGCTTCCGCTTTGAAATCCATAATGGTCCAGGCGGTGACAGTTCCAGAACCTTCATCCTTGGAGGTCCTAGTACACTCGGGCGCTCTCCCCTCAACCCACATGATCGTACTCCTACTATCCTCGAGTCCGCTCTCATTATGTTTTTCCCGTTTCATGTAACTTGACTTTACCTTCAGGTTTCTACGTGGCGAACAAAATAACGCCAATAACATGCACACGCATGGCGACATAACCGGCCCATTAATGGCACAGTATCTTCTCAGTCTGTTCGGTCGTGAGCAACAAGGACATGGCGATCCGTTCGCAGAGCTGCTAGGTGTGCCGCCATCAGCTCGATGGGGTGATTATGTATTTAATCAGGAAGGTTGGTCACTTCTCACTGAACCTCATTTCTCGTTTGACGATCTCAAAGCGTTGGACCAAATATTAACTCATCTCGCTGAGAATTCTACCGCTGGAAGGCCGGTACCCGCAACGGAGGAAATTGTTGACAACTTATCAAGAGAGGTGCTTATAGAAAAATGTCCGCGTTCATACTTCATCTGCATTTACCTTCTAGCTAACGTAACTCGTAGCTCCGCTGTTAGAAAAAGATTGTGCAGTCTGTAAAGAATCATTCAAACTGAATACAGAAGACCCGGATGAGCTAGTCGTAGTCACCCTTCCTTGCAAGCACCCGTTCCATGAAGGTTGTATCCTTCCCTGGCTCAAATCGAGCGGGACATGTCCAGTATGCAGGTGAGCCCTGAGCCCTACCTTGTGCATGATGGTATATGTAATTTCTGGCATCATAGGTTCGCTCTGATTGCTCAGCCACAACAACATCCCCCTGGAGGGTCTCCCGGAGGAAGCTCGGGCTCTAATAACAATAATTCTTCCGCCGGATCACCCTCGCGATCGTCCGGGAGCTCTGGTAGAGGTGGTGGTAATGGTAGTGGTGGTGGTGGCGGCGGCCTCTTTCACGCGATCTTTGGAGGTGGAGGTTCCAGCGGACGCAACAACGCTTATTCGGTGCGTTCCCGTCGCCGCAACATTCGACCAGAGGTTGTACCCCAGAGTACGCCTGCTTTTCCTGGGCAGTGGATTGAGGACGTGGATTAATGAGAATCCGCCCCCTGTTTTGTATTTGGATGTCTCAGGCTCCACATATGCTTTGCTTGTGCTGCCGTCTGGTTTCCCACATTACCCTGTCACTTTTATTCAGCCACGGGCACTGCTGTGTTCATTTACATCCTTGTATCCAATGTGTATCATCGCGCAGGCAGCGCCTATTCTTTGGACATCGCACCATGCGCTGGGAGGGGAGGGAGGCAGTACCTTATGCCGAGGATGACTTGACGGACTCAACGACCTATGCCCCGGATCGATTCGCGGCTATAGTGTGTCAGACACTCACCAGATCGACTGTTTAACGGATACTGATCTGGCTGATCAGTGTGGGATCCAGCTGAATAAATGGTGCGGCTAGATGCGCGTTCCAGCCGAGCTACCGGTATGAACGGGCACTCCTAGAACGCCGGCAAGATAGGGATACTACCATCTAGTTACGAAATATAACGAGCAGATGGGTGATGAAATGCTCTTACCGGACGGGTTGTTGAACTAGTCAGCAAGGCTTGCGGCAAAACTGTGTCTATGAACTGTCCGAGTTATTTACTTCAAGTTGGTCATCGCTTCTTTTGCTTTCAATATGAATCGTAAAATCTGCCTCGCTTGCAATTCCGACGAGATTAACGGTACCGAAGTTACCTCTAGAGTCAGGGTTGTTACTATGTGCCCGAAGTTCAATGTGGAAGTTGACTGGCATTCAAGCAAGTTGTGAAAATGAGAACGTGGCATGTCATTTTATCGTTGGAACATTCATGAGTGGCTATTAATCTCGCAGTAAGAAGTGGCATCGGCCCGGATGATGCATGATATCAAAGGGCCTTGGCACGCGTCACGACCATCAGTCACGACGCCGTCGTCGTAGCGCGCGCGGTAGGGTGGATCCGGCTCAGCTCAGTCGAGGAGATGGGCGGGCCAGAAGTGTATAAAAGACTCGTATCTCGTAGTAGGCTAGTAGCCCCTCAGCCAATATTTAATCACCTTAACCTATCTTTGTTTGTTGATTCTCGTGATCTCTCGACCACTCCTACTAGTAGTAGTTGGTCAGCGGTTACATCTGAGTGGGTAATGATGCATTTCTTACCAGACAGGTTTTCTTGGTAATGTTTGAATGTTGAGAGTAGTCTTTGACCGGGGGTACTTGAAGGGTGGGCCTCAAGTACCCCTGGTCAAAAACTACTCTCAACGTTGCTCGCTCGTCGAATTGTATATCTGCTTGTGGACGTGCCAGATGGGCGGGAGCGCAAAGCGCTCTCCGGCCCGGCCCGAGTTGTTACCTCATGGCAGATGTGGGATGTACCCGGCAATCGAGATCATGCGGTCCGGACTCCAGGCAAGTGAGGTGCGAGGAGCCGGAATGGGAAATGGAAGTAGGGTTTGGCGGGCGGGTGCGCTGAAACGGGAGTGACAGGAGGAAGCGGCGGTACCTCTCGCTTGTCCGAAGCCTCCGTTGACAACTTGACATACATCTATTTCAAATGCCTTGGCAATCCACTTTATTCTTTTGGATACAACTTTACGCGACCGAAAACCCGAGGATATTCTACAAGCGTGAAAATCGACGTCACTTAAATAATCTAAGGCCCCACTTAGTTGGTGGTAGCATCCGTGTAGCTGGTCGTTGCGAAACCGACTCGGGAGTTCGTGGTGTCGAAGACACTGTAGAAGCGTTCGATGAAGGATTGACCGTTGATGAAGTCAAGACCCTCGCCGGATGGCGTGCCAAGGTTGTTGACGATACCGTAGATCGAGCCGGAGGTACCGCCGATGTAGGTGTTGAGCGTTCGTGGCCAGATTTGACCGTTGGGCGTCAACGCGTATGCGACCTTGAGGTTGTGATATACGATTAGCAATGGTCTTCGAAATGAAACCTCAGGAATATACTCACGGAGCCAATGTTGAAGTTGAGGTTCTCGAGATCATCATATTGGGTAGTGGTGAACTTGAGCAAGCCGGTGGTCGCGTCAAGCTTGCCGCCAGTAGCAGACGTGTAAGCCGAGTAGGCGTCTGTTGCAAAAAAAAGCGTGAGTGTCGTGGGGTCGATGTCAAATGCGGTCTCTCTCACTGGAAGCAAGGAGGATCAAAGTGGTGCCAGTGTCAACGATACCAGCAGTCTCGGCCAAGATGGTCTTGCTACCGTATGTGATGCTCTCGTTAATACCCCAGTAGTACGAGGCAGGCTCGGTTGTAGTCAGGGGACTGAAGCGACCCGATTAGATGTGATTCGATGATCCAAGCTAAAAAGAACTGACGTGTAGGTGAGGGTGCCAGTGTACTTGGTGGTGTCGACGCCACCGAAAGTGAGTTCACCGTTGGTGTCATCATTACTGGTGGTGGGTGCAAAGAAGACACCGACGACCTCTTCGGAGATGACACCCTGAGTGTAAAGGTTCTGAGTGACAGTGGGGATCTCCGTGTTGGGTTCGTCGGTCAGAGTGCCCTCAGTGAGGATTTCAGGGCCGATACTAGGAGATGATGAGTGAGTTTACTAAACATAACAAGGTTTCTCTTACCCGACGATGCCATCAACGCCTGTGAACCCGGTTGAGGAGCTTGCGACACCAATAGATTGTTTGGTGATAGTAAGACCAGAACCGAGAGTGACAGTGTCCGTCCATTCCTCTCCTACGGAATACAATCAGTTCCTAGTTGTAACGGGAAAAGAAGGTCACAAGACTCACCAGAGAACTCGCCAGAGCCGTACGTGACCGACTAGGGTGGAATGTGAACGCTTTGCAAATCAATAAATTGACCAAGCTTACGACGGGCTCGCCGGTGTTCGTACTCGTGCTTGTTGCCGTGTAGCGCGTGTCAGCGCCAACCCAGGTGTTGGAAGAGCCAGTGTCGACTATCAAGTAATCTGCACATATGGGGATAAATATCATGAAAATCGATGCACGAAGTGCTACACACAGGTGGTGGCGGGGCTGCCGACTCCAACCTCAGCAATGTATGAGACAGCCTCGTTGGTGACAGCAATGCTAGCTGCGCGACGGTCCAGCTTGCCGTTCTGGATAGCAGTACCGCGGTCTTTGATTGCAGCAGCACGAGCCTGGTCATGTTCAACGAGCTTGATAGCACCACCGCTGGTGTTGACGCGCTTGGCGAATGGCAGAGTAACATGGGGGCTGCGGACCTCCACGGGGCTCGCTGCTATCGAGAGGGCAAGCAGCAAAGTGGTGAGCAAAGAAGCAGCAGGGAACATGATTGTCGACGGATGAGGAGCTGAGACTGGAGGACGATACTCGTTCACCTGAGCCTTTTATGCTTCACCAGAGAGTACAGACATAGGCTCTTCAATTCCTGGAGAGTGAGCCGCATGGAGACTTCCCCAGGCGCGGAGCAAACTGGACGATGTATCACAGGGAGGTCGTGTATTTTCGGTAGCAAGCTTACCCGTGAAAAAGGCCGAGTGGTCAATCCGCGGCAACTTTGTGTCGTGTGGCTTGACATGGACTCCTTCCCAAGCTCTAAAAAGAGCGTATCGCCCTCAGGAGCTGAGCCAGAAATAATAGGTCTAGTGACTTATGGGGTGGATCATTGAGCTTCGAAATGCGAAGCGTTTCCAACGTTTAGGCGTGATCGTTCCTGAGACGAAAAGACGCATTGGCGGACAGAAATTCGCTATGGGTGTAACATGAGTTGACAAAAGGGCCAACATGGAGATAACAAGAATACATGCCTGAGATGAACACGAAGATATGTATACTGCCACCAAAATGTTGCCATAAACAAACGATAAGGCAAATGCAGGTTTGTCGTGATTGAGTACTTGTCGCCGTCGTGAGGAAGACACGAAAAACTCGTACGAATGGTGCAAGGCGCACAAGTATGGGTTTCACTACGGTGAGAACTTGGGTTCCCGTAAAGGATTACGGAAGCGGAGTCTGTTGTCGGTGGGAGTCCTCGTGACGATAAGTAAACGACTAACAGACCATTCAATAGACGCGTTCGGCCCATAGTATCTTGGCTGCCTATGGTATCAAATCATCGGTATCCTGAAGTGGTCATAGAATTGATCAATGACAGTTTGGTGGAACCTGCAGGTAATCCATTCAGGCTCTCAGCAAGTCACTATGACGCACCTCGGCAACGAGCAAACTCGGAAGGCACTAGTGCTAGTACCATGTGCTACCGCAGAAAATCCTCACGGCGAACCGCTCACCTGAAAATATAACCGAAATAAAACGCACCCCGGTCACGGTGGTAGTACAGTGGTACTAGCATATGGTCGATACTTAGACGGTCCCCATAGGCCCAGATCTCTCAGGTCTCAACGGTGCGAATCGTCCGAGTTTGACATCGCCGCCGGCAAGTCCAAATCGACTCCTAGCCAGGAGTTACTACCCGGGCCGCAGTCAATTCATGGTCTGTGGACAAATCGATACTAAGGCCTGCAGAATTTTGATAACCCTGGCAGACTTGATGTTGTGGCCTGCTTTTACTTGCTGCAATCGAAGGTAATGTCCATATAAAATATGTCGGCCGGCATCTGGGAAAAAAAAGTCATGCTCCAGGATACATAGTGCTCAAGAAACCGCGATGCGGATAAGCTTGGGATAAGTGGTGGAAAGCACAGCCACATCCTAAAATTGCCACTTGCGCACCAGTCCCACGTCCAAGTTCGACGCACCACAAATGCACCATGTAACTAATGTCGTCTTGGATACTTTTTCTCGGACTGAATCATCCTCATGTGCTGCTGATGATGATGAGAATAACTTAGGATGGTACTAGTACGTCCTGATGTTCTATTCGAAATCATCATATGATGCATGAACTGTGCCGAAGGCAAAACCAAGGAAAGTCACACGAAACGTAAGCGTTGGTTTATACTACAGTTGAAACGCTCATAATGCATATGCTCATAATGCATAAACCCTAATTGTGGGAAAAAAAAGAACTAGGAAAATTTTCACTTTTCGTAATGAGTGTACTCTCCCGATTTTATGCATTATGAGCATTTCAACTGTACTTCTTGATGCAAGCCATACCCATCGACGTTCTATCAATATTTTACAATGAAGGCGTACATGGTTAAACATAAGTAGAGAAGAAACAGGAAGGTAAAATCCGTGGTCATGATGTACATTCTGGGAGAGAACCCACACGACAGAGGTATCGCTGACGATTATTATTCAACTCCCAGTGACTGCAGGATAGAGTCCTTGCATACGAGATTCCGACCGTGGTAACAACGCTCACGCAAAACGGACCTTTTCCCCTGGACGTCCATCGGATAGCAGAACAACAGCCTGTCAGGGTGTCTATCAGAATGTGATCAAACGAATGACAAGGGACGTCTCTCACATATTTTCCACTGATCTTCCACCCCGGTTCCTCATTGTCCAGTTTCTCCGCGATTCTATCCCCATTTTCTCCAAGCCCAACGACAACATCGCTTTTGATGGTTCGCAAACTGCAAATCTTTGGAGCGCCCGCGGCACTGGCCATAGGTCCGATGGCAATGTCAAAAGGGGTGCTCGCCGGTGCGGCACAATCATACGTCAACTTGCGGTGGTTTAGATCCCCCTTGAAAAAGACAAGATCTGACCGGGAGAGATGGAGAAATAGATCTGGTGCTTCACTATGTAGGTCCCAGAAAGTATATCCAGTGCACCAGAAGGGGTGTTGCTCGTATACCCATTTTCCATCCTTTTCGTATTGCTAAAGGTGCGTGTTCAACATTATAGATCCATTTAAAGATGGCGCGACGCCTCACCTTCCAACGCGCACCGAGACGTCTAAGCGACTCCCTCTCGGGCTCTGTTGCTTTGGGGAAGAGGTGACCATAGACCATGGTGTTTAAAAGCCACTCCCAATCCTTTCGGGTGACATCCGAGACAAACCAAGGGTATCGCTTGCCATGGAACCTAACTTGTTTTGCTAGACCGCTCTGGATAAGGAAGTCGGCTGTAACACGCTGAATCATTGAGGGTCATTGTGCAGTGTGATCTGTACACGCACCATAAACGCAATCACAGTATAATTCGAAACCAGCATTGTCCAGTACAAAATCGACGCGCCCACTGGTTTTCTCGCGGAGTTCTTTGATTGCTTCCCACAACTTGTTCATGTGGTTTCCCAGAATATTCTTTTCCGTTGCAGCAAGATGATCTCCACCAGTGGACTGGAGGGACTTTATTTGCTCTTCGGTCATGTTAATGAGTAACGACAGGTCAGTGGAGTTGCCCCAAAGACAAACTGCCGAGAGCTAAGAAAAAGTACGTAGAAATGTCAGACACGACTAACCTTGAGTCAATTCAAGGAACATGAGACGTTCAGCTTCGGCCTTTTCCTGATCACAGATGTTCCCTGGCTGCTTGAACGGGTCGGCGAAACGCATCGAGAGCTCGAAAACAGCCTCAGCCGACCTGGAAAACGTATCGCACTGCAAACAACTGTGAGTAGCCATCATTGAATGTACTGGTTTGACATGCTTTTTGGCGATAAAATACGTCGTAGTCTTTCCAGTACTTGCTTATGCTAAAACATTCATGCAAACGGCGATACTTGTAAGCTTCGGCGAACAGCCAAGGAGCATTCATAAAGTCTTTACCTGTGGAAATGGATTGATATCAAGTTGGCAGACTGACATCGTCACTCACCCTGGAAGTACTTGGCAATTTCCTTGTTCCAGAGGGCAACATCGGCTTCGCCGTCGTCGATGATTGGTCTAAGCTTGGCATTCCCGCTAAGGTCGGCCATAAGGGTGTCCATTCTTTCAAGAGAGTGAACGAGGTCGATGACTCTGTCCTCGGAAGATTGCTCATTGAGGGTGCGCGAGGTATCGTCGATTGCCTTTCCCAATATGGTGGGAAGGCGGACACCCATCGTTGCGTGGGCGAAGGAATATTCGTGATAGCCGCGGAACGCGGGCCACGGGGGGTTGTTTGGGTCGACCTGGAATGGAGAGATCAGCCTCTGGGTAAGTGATACGACCAGAGACAAGCACCCTGGAGGGAGTTCTCGGCCATGGGGCCTTGATATCCTTCTTGTCCGGTAAATGCCCGAGATGAAGGGTGACGCGCGACGGGTGGGCGGACGAAGAGGACACGCCAGCAGCGGCGGAGATATCGGTGGGAGATGGATTGGATTTCATGGATGGCTTTGTAGAGGGTATGTGTTCAGATGGAGGTGGGGTAGGAGGGAAATAGTCGGAATGCATGCACGAGATAGAATGGGAGGGAGAAGGAAAGAGGGCGGGCAGGCTTTTATCGGATCTGCTGGCGCAACTCAATGCGTTCTGTGCTATATATATTGGTTGGAGTAGGCCATTTAACGAGACCGGCCAACCAGAAAAGGAAAGAACTTTGTGTGACGTCATAGATATGTGACGAGTGGACGAGAATTCCTGCCAGCTCAACCGCGCCGACCAAACCCCCTGAGGATAATCATTCATTTCAGAGTATTTGGCTGTTGGATCCGACTGTTACGTAACCTTATCTGCACCCTACTTCATCATGCAACACAGGAACAATGCGGCAGACGCGAGGGCATTGTCTATATACACCGTTTTCTGTCCACCCACTGTCCCAGGCACACATGGTCCGCGAGATCAAGTTCACCCCCTTCGGCGTCCCCTATATTCATGAGTTTGAAAACGTCTCCTTCATTCCCCAACATCCTCGCCATCGCGACCCACATTCACAGCCTGTCTCGCAGTCCTCTGAGCGGCAAAAAAACACCTTCTATACCGCCTCTCCTTCCCCTTCGTCTTCCACCTCGTCGTTCTGCTACATTGAGAGCCCTCCAATCCCGCCACGTTCTCCTGCCTTCTCTTTGCCATCGTTTTTCAAGCGAAAATCTACCCAGCATTTTTCGCTTGATCCATCGCCTTCCGAGTCCCATCACCAGATACCCTCGAATGAATCAACTGGTGCCAGCTCGAATAACGCCAAACCGGCCAAGCTGCTTCCAATTCCAATTCCTCACTCCGAGGTTTCGGAAGCTCACGGGATTTATATCCAATTTCCCTTAGAACACAGTCATACACGGACGAGTCGCAAAGAAAGACTAGTCCGCTTGCAGCAAGCCATAAGCGTTGCAGTGCTCGATGCTGGCATGAGCAGCTCTCCCGGCAATAACGCTCATCCTGAGAAGCATTCAGATGACAAGGCGGTGCATAGCAGCCGAGGATATAGAACTACGGATGCTTTGTTTTGCGGAACATTTGGCCAGCTGATGTCTGCATTGGAAGGCGCCGGCTTATCTGCAACACCATGCTCGCAAGATTCGGGCTTGTCCAGATGTAGGTACTCTTTTGCTTCGACGGTAACCGTCCGCTCAAACCTCAAACCCGTTGCAGACACACGTTTGGGTGCGTTATTTGTAGCACGCGGCGACGGTGCCAGTGGTGTTCAATTACAAAAGATCGCATTGTGGGGCTGATCTTACCTAGTCGATCATATTTAGACCGACTACACCTATCTGTCACCCCTGATTTTACGGCTATGCCTGGGCCCTTTTAACTATACGTCGTCGGAAGACCTGTTACCACCTGAGGCCTGAATCCGCCTTTACTATCTAAGTTCTTCGTGTACAACACTCCTATCAAATATAAATTTAACTGATCCGAGTCGCTCCGGTGTGACTTTCACATCTATCACCGAACATCGCTGATAATCGATAATCGTCAACCTCTAGCATGGCTGGCTCCCAAGATTCGCAGAGACACTTGGTCGTACTTGGTGCTGGCGTCATTGGATTGACTGTAGCGTACTTGGCCGCAACAGATCCGGATGTCACTTTCAGACTGACTGTTATTGCACGAGACATGCCTGAGGATATGGACTCCCAGGCATGGGCTAGTCCTTTCGCTGTAAGTCGCTCACCCAAAGCGATCGCCGCGATGCTCATCAACATGACCGGACACAGGGGGCAAATTGGTCACCTATGGCTGCAGGGGGAACCGATCGGCGAGTGCATGATTGGGAACTGACGTCCTTGTGAGCTCCCTGCAGCTGGTCATTCGTTCCGCAACTCGTCCACTAATTCGTCCGAGAAAGTAATAAATTTTGGGATATGATTCCAACTGGATTGGTAAAGGTTGGTGTCTCAGTGGCCGACTCTTACTCGGCATCCTCAATCAAAGATCGATGACCCATCTAGAAACTACCATCGAAAATATACTCAAAACAGGCCAGGGATCCTTCAGAGTTGTGGTGGCGTGAACTAGTTCGTGAGGTGAGTCACTGATAAACGTGACCTTCCTGGAGAACACCGAATTATATCACCTCAGTTTCGTGAGCTCCACCGATTTGAGATTCCGGAGCCATACAACTTCGGAATTGGTTTCGACACAATATCGGTGAACCCCCAAGAATACTTACCTTGGCTAAAGTCCGAGCTGTTATCTCGTGGTGTCTCCTTTGAGAAACGGCAAGTGAAAAGCTTGGAAGAGCTGCGGCCACTAGTGGGCTCAACGAGCGTCTTGGTGAATGCTACTTCTTTGGGTGCGTATTACAAATGCGAGGTCATTTTGTGAGGATCATATCTATGACATCCTAGGTTCAAGATCTATCATTGGTGTGGAAGATACCAAATTATACCCAATACGTGGCCAGGCAACCTTGGTACAATCCCCCGAGATCCGTGAGTTTCTAGCTGTGAAGAGTGGTACGTACATTTGCCAGCTGGGTCTGCTAGTTTACTTCAACGGATCGCCAGACAATCAGTCGACACAGGAAGGAGAAGCAACGTACATTATCTCGCGTCCTGGGGTCAAGTACAAAGATACTGTACTTTTAGGAGGGACATTTCAGCCTGGAAATTGGGATACCTCTCTTGATATGGACGTGGCTCAGCGTATCTTTGACCGCTGCGCTGAGCTTGCACCTTCACTCAAGGATAGTCAGGTGACGAAGATTTTGAGACATCAAGTAGGACTGAGGCCGGGCAGGCAGGGAGGAGCAAGGGTTGAGGTGGAGACCGTCGAGTTCCCTCTCCATAGCACGCACAACCTTGTCCCGTGGGACCCGGCTGGTCCACAGGCTGGAAGCATGCAAGTGGTGCATGCATATGGATTTGGGTATGTACCCGATTGCACACAAAAGATATCAGTGATCAATATTTTCTTTACCAGTGCGGGAGGGTATCAAATGTCCTGGGGAGCTGCAGCGGATGTGATGAGCTTGGTCAAAGGTATTACTAGAAAGAACACGACCACGTGATCGAAACGCGTCGAGTGTGTATACCATTGTTTGTTGTCCACCGAGAGAGCGATCCATTACAACATTCACTTCGCAAAGACTGCCACGAGCGTGGTCAACACCCGATCATGTCCCTCATGGAACTCGGAAAGAATGATATTTCTGAAGAAACTCAGGCCTTTAAGGACAGACTTGCGAGTCAAGGTTGGCTAGCTAGCTCATCGCGATTGCGGTCGACTAAACTTACCCGCACATATCTTAGACACGGAAAATGCGGGACTACGGACACAACTCATGAGACGCGAAGCGGAACTTGAAGAGCTGCAGGCAACACTCAATGAAACCGTCTACAAAGTAGGAGGTCTTCCCGTTGATAGTGCGATGCCCCTGCTGACACCCTTCACAGTTAAGTAAAGAGGCTGAGCGAGCCCTTCAATTCGAGGGCGAGGCTTTATCTCGCTCCTCAGAGCTCAAAACGGACCGGATTTCGCTTCGGAACATCGAATTAGCTCTGCTGTCTGCTCAAGAAAAGCTCAAAGCCGAGGAGCGGGCGAAAAGAGAACTCGAATCGACTCTTGATACGATTTCATCACACTCTCAAGCCATCAGCGCCGAACATCAGTCGGTCCAACGGGAGAAGCGCGCCCTCGAATCTCGTGTGCGCGAGTTGGAACGCATTGTACAGACTCACGAGGCGAAGAGCAGTTCGAATGTCCCTCCCAAGAAGGGTAGACCTCGCTCTTCGTCTGTCTCTAGTTTCCGTCTTCCTGGGATAGAACGAGAGCTGAACGATGCCAAAGCCCAATTGCACTCCAAGGACACGAGTCTCCGGGTGCTGGAACAGAAGCTCGCACGAGCCCAAGACGATTTGGTGAAGGCGGAGAACGCACGCATTTCAGTTGACAAAGCCGGTCAGAAACGCATCTCGGAACTCCTAGTGAGGTTGGAGATGAAAGAGGAGGAGCTTGAGTCGTTCAGACCGACAGATAATGCTGGTGAAAGAGAGGAGGAGCTATTGAAGAGGATCGATGAAGATGCAGCCAAAATCGCGGCCTTGGAGAAGTTAGCTGCTGAGGGTCAGGCTGCCCGGACGAGTCAGGCTAGGATTCAACAACTACAGAGACAGCTCAAGGCGGAATGCGAGAAGGTGCATCGCTGTGAAGACCTTCAGAGTCGGTTGCTGCACGAAAAGGAAGATTTAACCAGACAATACGCAGCCGCTCAACGGGATATAGAGGAAGGCCACCAGTTGCTCAGGGCCCGCGAATGTCAAATCAAAGAGCTGGAAGCTAAGGATGCGTAAGTCCTGGTTTCCTTTCGTACTTGGATTTTCTAAGTGAGCTCGACGGAAACAGTCACCTCCGGGCCGAACTTGATGCCCATAACCGCCTCAACGTACCACCATCGTTCGATGCGGGGCATCCCTCCTCTCGACTCCATAGATCGGGTGGCCCTCAAGGGTTTCCAGACGAATCTGCCCTAGCAGATCACATCCAAACTTTACTGCAAGCGGTTGATCGGTTGCGCGGCGAACGAGATGAACTTAAGCGTGCGCTTGAATTCTCAGAGGTTGAATATCGAATCACTGCAGATGGTTTTCAATCTCGCATTGCATCTTTGACGAGACAACTGGCGGAGAGCGCGGAAGGCGTCACAACGGATAAACCCCCGACCAACGCTTTCGCGGAGCAGAGACTGAAGCAAGTAACTTCATGCGCAGCCGCTTTCGCGGTGGTGATATCCAACATACAGACCGACCTAGATCTCTCTAATGATCGCCTGTCTTCCACCTCTGCCGACCTCGCTTCTTCCAATTCTCAGTTACACGATGCACTCGTGGTTATCGATGACCAGAAACGATCACTGGATACGGACATGCAAGAGCACAGTATCCTCCTATACAAACTTGACGCAGTGGCTAAAGAGCTGTCAGATTCAGAGGAGGAACGCGATCAATTGCGTCTTCAGTTGGCCGATATTGAAGGGCAGGTTACTTCTGCGATGGAGAATGTCAAAGCCTCTGAGACTGCTAGGGAAGAAGCACTGGAGAGCTTACTTTCAACCGAGCTGCGCCTCGCTACCCTTAATAAGAACTACCAGGACGTCGAGTCCGAACGCAATTCCCTCGCCCTTCAGATCACAAATATACAGGATGATTTCGCACGCGTACAAGAAGAGTTAGTTGACACTCAAGATCGCTACAACACTCTCCATGCTCAACAACTCTCAGCAATGTCCACATCCGAGGTCGTGCAGGCACTTAAGGACCGCATACAAGAGCTAGAGGGGTGCCTCGATCGCCGCTCTAATCAGACCAGCGATTATCAACATGATATTCGTCGATTGGAGACAAACGTCAAACTCCACGAAGAGCGCCTTGGAGAACTGATGTCGGAGCTCGAGCTTCTTGCTTCCCAAAAGGAGGCTATGGTTGAAGATTGTGCCGAGGCGAGACAGGCTAGAGATGAAGCTATTGGAAGATCGGAGGCGATCGAGGAGGAGGCGGAAAGGCTTCAGCTGCAACTGCAGCTAGCGAAGCAAGCACACGAGGCAGAGCTGTCTGCAACGTCCGAAACGATAGCGAATCTAAAGTCTGAGAACCAACAATCGACTGCGCGTCTAGCAGACTTACAGGCCAAAAACACGGGGATCGCCCTGAAGCTCGACTGTCTCGATCGTGATCGTCAGCATCTCACAGAGCAGCTGTGCGCCGCCGTTTCCGGGTCACGCTCACAGGAGTCAGAGGGGAACGCGGAAATGCGGCAAGCCATCATTTCTCTCGCTGTGGTTTATCGTGAATACAAGGAATCTACTCGACAACTCCAGAGATCCCATGGACGTGCTACAGTCCTGAAGTCACAACTAGCTCTCCTTAGCCAAGAGCTCGAGCAAAAGACCACACTCGTCGAGGCCGCGGAGGAGGAAAGACAACATTTACTTCAGCAGATATCAGACATTTCTCCAACCACAGAGGCATTCCGAGACGATACGACGATGTCATCTTCTTGTGTACAGACTATCACTGAAGAGCTTTCAAGCACTGGTGCAAAGTCACTGCAGGAGACGGAACGAGAGCTGGTGGCCGCAGGACAACTGCTCGAAGAAACCAAATCTTACTATGCCGAAATCGAAGCGGAGCTCCGTCAGCGTATCGCTACAATGACTACGATGGAAACAAGACATAGTCAAGATATTGCTGGTCTACAGGAGGAGCTGGGAAACGCCAGAACCCAGCTGAAAAACTCCTTGGAAAATTTCGCTGAGCTGGAGAAACTTCACGACGATGTTGTTCAAGAGTTGACTGCCGTCAAACAAGTCTTCGAACTTCGGCTTACTGAGACTGACGCACAGCTACGCTCTTTGGACATAGACCATCAACGCAGTCTGGCAACTGTGAAATCAAGGTACCAGCACGAGATAGATGACCTCGCTGATCGTCTCGAGGATCGCGAACATAAAGTGGAAGAGCTACGCCAGGAACTTGAGGACATATTGGAGGCGCATACTCATACGGAAGGGAAACTTCAGGAAGAGTTGAAATCCTACGAAGCTCGTCATGCTCTCATGGACGACCTGGAGGAGGACCTTCGCCGATCCGTTGCCGATATGCATCAGCGATTGACACAAGCGGAGACTGAGACCCTCGCACTACAAGAAGAGCGGCAGTTACTACAGGCGCAGATTACAGCTCTCCAGGCTGAGATGCAACGCTCAACATCCTTAACTCGGTACCTGGAGAACCAGGTCAGGGAAAGGTAATATGAAATGTACCGTCTCCCTGACATTTGCTCATTGTATGTACAGTGAAGATGCCTGTGTGCTATTGAAGGAAAACCTGCAGCAGACAGAGCTGACCCTTGCTGGATCGGAGAAGGCTGGCAAAGCTGCTGAGTTCAACCTCACTCTGCAAACGACTCAATATGAGAAGGTCATCGCAGCGCTCCGTCGCGAGATCACATCCCTCCAATCCGGACCCGAATTGCGTTCGGCTCTTGCTGACCTCCAAGAGAAGAACCAGGAGATGGACGACTTGCTTAGGGCAAAATGCCAGGAGATCGAAGAGTACGATGATCGGATCCTCGAGTGAGTCGTCGAATGCTCTGTCGTCAAATCTATGTGGTAGAGCAAGGTTATCCACAGGACGTTGAAAGCAAACAAGAAATTGACCAACAAAGTAGAGTCTTTGACGCGCAAAATACAAGCTCTGCAGGCAAAGCTTTCCTTGATGAAAACCGAACAAGAAATTCAGGCAGAAGCCACACCTCTGAAGGCGTCTTGCTCCCTTACTCCAACCGTTCCTGCCCCTGCAGCGATGCCTGCAGGAAATCACCCTGGTTCTTCTCATGCCCGAGAGAGCTCTGGCCCCTCGCTGACTTTGAGATCCAAGACTCCGGAACCGCGGTTACAGTCACAGCCGGTAGTTGCTCTTCCTTCGTCCCACACTCCATGTAGGACAAGCGATCCTCCTGAGTGTGAGGTATCAGCTGGGAAGAAGCGCCCTGCGCCTGACGACGACGAAAGGGACAGCGTCCCTGCTGAAGGTTATTACTCTACGGATGCATGCCTTCGGAATGGACCCACACCCCGTTTGCGGCGAGCTCATGGACATCCAGGTAGCTTCACACCGGTGCGTGGGGCTACTTCACGACGACCTGCCGGACTAGCGTCACCAGGGCGTCGAGTGAATGCTGGCGTAACGCCATCTGAAATCATCACGGATGTCACCAACAGTCCACGGGGTCCACCGGGACAACGCGATGCTCAACTGAAGAAAAGAAGCTGGCTCGGCAAGGTGAAAAGCGGGGCTGGTACACAACCTGCGAGTTCTCGGTTAGGTGCTTTTAGAGGACAATAATAGGTCTTGTAACTACGCTGGATATTACTTGCACTTGATCTTTTGTATTTTAATCCATGTATTGGCACGCGACGCTGTAACCGCGCAGTGACTTCGGCATTCACCGACGTTAGTACTGGACCATAACCTCGTGACAGAGAATGGCAACGTATGATTCTTTACACCGCCAGTGCAGAACGCTCGAGTCCCTCTTTGACTCCAAGCTAACTTCCTATGCTCGGCTTGCGTCAGCTATAGCCAGGAATCAAGACGATGTAGAGTCTTCAGGCTCGCGCGAACGATGGCGAGATCTGCAAGGCGAGGTGGAGGACCTACTCGAGAAGGTGAATAATGACCTTTCTAAATGCTCCCAGTTGCTTACTTAGTTTCAAGCTGAAGGAGACTAACGATTCCCTCCTTGCACTCTCTGCGAACCCAGATTCTGTACCATCCCAGTCTGTGGCCAGGGCAATCCAGAGGCACCGTGAAGTATACCAGGACTATACACGAGAATTTCAGCGTACAAAGGTCTTCACGGATAGATCTCTTTCTCTCTGCTTTGATCTAAATCATGGCATCGCAGGCGAACACGCAGCATGCTCTCGAACAAGCGAACTTGTTGACTGGAGTGCGAAATGATATAGAGTGCGTAGTTTGCTTCGTTATCCTCGTCCCACCTTTCAGACAGTCTGCAGCGCATACAAATCCTCGGCCGCCGACTCCTTGCTAGCTGAACGCAGCCGAATCGACAACTCACATCGGATGACAGACGAAGTTCTAGAGTGCGCAGCAGCAGCTTCCTCATTGCAGCATTATCATATTCATCCTTTTCTCAGACAAGCATATGAAACGAGGGCTGAATTCTCCCATCAAAGCAGCTCATTGGCGAGCATAAACGCACGGATAGCAGGCGTCATCAGTGAGACTTCTTCCGTTCCCTGTACTCACTGTTGACGCATGCTTTTCTATTTCTTTGTAGACACGATGCCTGGGGTCAATAACGTGCTGGCCATGATCAAGACACGAAGGAGACGGGATGCTATTGTCATTGGCGTTGTAATCGCCGTATGCCTGATATCACTCCTAAGCTATATGTCCCGCTAGTGAAATGATTATGCTCTGCAGTAATTTATGTAAATTCTCTTCGATCATCAGGGTATTTGCCTGACCATTGGTCGTTGTAAAATAACGTGGTCTCCCTTCTGGAATCTCTGCCAGTTGCGTTCCAATCGCCTCACAACACCCCAGTCGTCCTCTCCTAAGTTTTCTACCCATGTTGTCTCAATGGCCCATCCCTTTATTTCAGCAACTGTCTGCACCATTTCCCATGCACGTTCAGTGCATTGCTCAACCGGGTGATAATCAGATTCCACCAAGATCCGAGAGGGAGAGCACGCTTCAATGAGTGCTCGGTGATTCAAAGAACGCCCATTGATGACCGTGGACAGAGACATATATACATTCAAATGGCGCCTCTGAATACAGTGAGAGGCTATACTGGCATGTAGAATCAAGTGCAGAACGAGTACCTCTATCGCTTTCCAAGTCTCTACGCTAAGCCCACAACTGTGGAGATCGATGCTGATGCGCTCCCACTCTGAACCATGTTTCTTATGCATTCGATTCAGGAGATCCACAGTAGCCTGATGGGACTTGACGCTATGGATGCTGACGTTTCTATGAAGCTCGACTGCGAGATCGATCTGGGGCTCGAGGACAGCCAGTTGGTGCTCTAGAGGAACGATAAAGTGTGTTAATTCTCGCGGGGTGGTGGCGTATTCGATAGGGACTCGAGCAGCACGGTCAAGCCCGACCTCCCCTAGCATGGCTTGCGGAAAGAAGGAAAGATTTCGTCGCAATTCTGCGAGGACGTCTGAGAGTGGAATCGGATCTGGAAGGTGATGAAGCAGCCTCTCGAACATCTCCTGATGTTTGCAGAAGGACGAGAAGAGTCGCCGATAGTGTTCTTCTTTCGTGACGCTGGGCGTGACCAATATCCAGTGGGAGAACCAGGGATGATATCCTGGTGCCATTCGACCCCCAGTTATGTGGTCAGAGAAATGCAGCAGAAGAGCACTTAGTTACTGACCAAAGCATGGGACTACCTTGTCCGGATATGCATCGGCCAAGTCTCGTACAAGAGACTGGTCGGACGGTCGTGAAGACATGGCACAGATTTTGATTACGAGGTTGTCCATTGCCTGTGCTGTGATGACCGAGTCTGTCGGATGACAATGCACGTCGACGACATGTCGCAGGATATCGAGCGATGGTAGCGACATTTTGTTGGTTTGTATGTACGTGATTGACTCTCATGTTCATGTTTGGTAGAGCATGGCACAGATTGTCCATCAACTTTTCAACGAGAATGTCATCTGAATTAGACGCATCTCCACCCATCCATCGGTGGATGAAGAATTCACTGGACCGTAATGCGTTCTGTAAATCGCTCCAGGTGCTCGGCGTTCGGGTGCAAGCTCATAAGACAACGGCCATAATGAAATCCGAGTTCTTGAAGAGGTGTGTTGTTCTCGTAGTCATCGATGTGTCATCGATGCTACCTCCATTTTTCAGGTATATCATAGATTTACCAAGGATCAAGAGTGTTATTTGGGATTCTTCTGGGGAACAGGGCTACAGAGTAATTTTGCTAAAGGTCGGGCAAGAAGGTGCGAGGGCAAATTAGCAGAAAGACCTCCATTGATCCACTCCCCTGCAAGTTAGCTGCCTTGAACCCAGCCGCACGCTCATTCTTGCAGGAACAACGCGTTGACTTGGTACAGCACAAGATTGATCTAGATTATACCTACTGGACGGCAGGTATGGAGAAATGGCTCATCTCGTATTTCCAACCGACCCTTCCACTCGTAGATGATATAATAAACTCCATACTCCCAGAGGAGCTCTGCAATGGCTCGCCGTCGGGCTTCTCTGTCACAGGACACATTGGTGCGCGCGTGTATGCACACCCTTCATACCAGTATGAACCAATTGTCATTAGCGCATATGAACCTCAACCAAGAATACTTGCCCTACAAGCACATAATAGGACAGATTATCTTGGATGCAAGTCACCACCGGTACAATCCAATCTCAAACTAATGGAAGCTTCAGAAAAACCCCGTAATAAGGACCGTTGTCAACAAGTTAGACAATATTGACACCAAATTCCGCTTTTTTGAAATGGAAATACTTGCCGGAGAACCCGATTTCGTTGTTGAACATGTGACTTTCTTTTACAAGGTTGATTTGTAGATGATTCTGATGGCATTCTTTTGAACAGCATGAGTCGGACTGCCGGTTTACTTTCGACTTTTCCAAAGTTTACTGGAATTCTCGACTGCACACCGAGCACGATCGTCTTGTACAGCAGTTCAAGCCGGGGGATGTTGTTGCCGACGTATTCGCTGGTGTCGGCCCGTTTGCCATCCCGGCTGCAAAAAAAGGCTGTGCTGTCCTTGCAAACGACCTGAACCCGGAGAGTGCGCATTGGCTGGCAAAGAACATAACCACCAATCATGTATGTCACGCACCTATAAGAAGTGCCAGATATTTACAGGAGTCCAGGTATCCGATCTTGTCCGTTCCAGCTGCGAAGATGGTCGTGACTTTATCCGAAACGTCGTGTCTCGGGTTCTTGAGAATCCATTTCCTGCATACTGTGGTCCGAAGCTAAGTAGGACGCAGGAGAGGCAACAAAAGCGTCAGCGAGGGAAGGAGTCAAGTGACGCTCACTCGATCGGAACTGAAGCGTCTGCTGTGCCCATTTCATTTCCACGGGATAAAATTACACACTTCGTCATGAATTTGCCGGACTCTGCACTGGAATTTCTGGACGCATTCCGAGGCATTTTATCTCCGTATGAGAGCGAAAGGCTATTCGACGGAGTTTATGCGACCATGCCGATGGTGCATTGCTATTGCTTCACTCGCGAGTTGGACCCACACTCGGCTGAAGCGGACATCAAGCAGGTAGGTGTTCATGCAGCTAGTTGCACGGGTATGGGGTGACGCGGGCTATTTTGCTAGCGGGCCGAAGCCAAAATTGGAACCAAGTTGGAAAGCGAGGTTACGTTTCACAAGGTGCGATCGGTCGCTCCAAACAAGGACATGTACTGTATCAGCTTCCGCCTCCCTGTCGAGGTTGCATCTGCGCGATGACTGGCGTGTCAGTTTGGGCGCTGTTTTTGCCGATGGTAGTAAAATGCACAGCGATTGCCTGCCACGGCCCGGGGCGTTTGTTGCCCGATGCTTAGATAATCATCATTTATGCCCGCATTGGCCGTCGTGCTTGAAGGACAAAATTAACGACTCCACCTCTGCCAGTAGACCATCCGAGCAGACCTCCCGAGTGGAACTGCACAACTACCCTTATTCCGATCCATATATATATACCCTTAGACACACCCCAGACTAATTTCATAGATATGTCTCCGTTGTCTCTCATTTTTCCATCCATCCGCTGCGACACACAAGAAAAACCACCCACCCTCACTGGCTCTGCCCTCAAGACCGTTCGGAATGCCGTGGCAGTCCCCGAGAACGAGCTCAAGCGTTGGAGACGTGTCTTTGACACCAATGCAAAAGTCGTGATCAACGGTGAAAAGTGCGTCATGTAGTCAAATACCTTTACTAAACGCTCACTGGCATGCCGGCCAATACCAGGTTCCTCGACACCGAAAATTTTGTCAATGCCATTGCACCGAGGGGGGACTTGACAAAAATAGGTCGTGCACAGTTCGCGATGTTGTTCCGCGTCGCCGACGCCTCGAAACGGGGCCTGGTCTCGTGGGAAGACTTCACAGTCTTCGAGACGCTTTTAAAACGTCCTGATGCTGATTATTGGATAGCTTTTCGGTACTTCGACGTGTGAGTCGCAGTGAAATAGTGCCGCGAAACTCTAACATCACTTTTATCTTCTATCAAAGGGATAATTCCGGGACGATCACCTTTGAAAAGTTCAAAGAAGTATTCACTGCCAATGTCGCCTCATCCTCCATCCCTTTTGATTTTAACTGGTCAGTCGGCTGCCTTTGCGCGAGAACATAGGATTGACGTGCATGCCGCAGTGATTGGGTTAAGTTATACCTAGGGAAGAAAAACGGAATGCACGTAGTCGGATGTGAGTAGCCATCCCATTATCATTTTCTCCTCTTGAATATGGCTCTCTACAGATAATGAGTTCACCCAACTTATGAAAGGGCTCCAAGGAGAGCGCCTCCGTCAAGCTTTCAAACATTTAGACGCAGACCAGGACGGTTTTATTAGGCCAGATGAGTTCAAGCAAATTATTCTTGTACGTGGAGTCAGCGTGATGTCACTGGTTGCATGTGAAGCCCATATCATGATTAGGAACTTATGGGGCACAAGCTATCGGATTCGGTGGTGGAGCGGTTGCCGACGCTATGCACCCTCACTCATGGGGGACGCATATCATATTCCGAGGTGGTGGCGTTCCATAATATCGTCCGAGGTCTGTGTCATCGACACGTTATCGTCGAGCACACTAACATCAAAGAATGCAATCTCAGAAATGGACATGGTCGAACGGTATGTGATTGAATTCGTGTGAAAGAAAGGCAGGCATATATGATGAATTGTTCCGGCAGTATCATACGTGAGGCGACTGCGAAGACCAAGGATGGACGAATAGATCAGTCCGACTTTATTAACCATTCCGCTGCCAGGTCACGCTATTCGCTCTTCACACCCATGGAAGCCTCTATTATCTTCCATTTTGCCGGAAGAGGTGACGGCGACAAGAGACTTGCATTGGTTGACTTTGCGCAGTTATTGGATCCTCGCTGGAGGGCCCCGCACGAGGAATCAGAAGCCAAGGCTTCGACTACTCGGGGTTCTTTCTTGAACGGACTCTTACAGTCTACATATAATTTCATTCAAGGAGGTCAGCCTCCTGTCGGAGAGCATCTGTGAATGTCGCTAACCAAGCTACAGGGTTCGCGGGAGCATTCGGTGCAACTATCGTATATCCAATTGACATGGGTAAGTAAACCTATCTGGTCCGACAGGTGCAATTGGGTGTGCTAACATGTGCACCGACAGTGAAGGTTGGTTCCGCACCTGTTTTAAGTTATGATGACTGTTGATTTAGAGCTGTGTTTGTCAGACTCGGTGAGACTTTTCTGACGCCCGTAAATTACTTCCTAATTTTTGGAATTAAGTATGCAGAATCAACGGAGTACAGTCGTTGGTCAAATGCTGTACAAGAATAGTTTGGATTGTGCTCAGAGAATTCTTCGCAATGAAGGATTCCTTGGATTCTATCGTGGCCTTGGCCCTCAGTTGATTGTACGGTTGTTCACACCGTAATTGAGGATACAACTAACACTGACAATAGGGTGTTGCCCCGGAGAAAGCTATCAAATTGTCTGTTAACGACTTCGTACGTGGGCGGGCGATGGACCCTGAAACTGGCCGAATCAAATTAGGGTGGGAGATAATTGCTGGTGGTACCGCGGGTGGTTGCCAAGTTGTACGTGTTGAGCTTACTTTGCAAGACTCCTCTGACCCCAGCAGGTCTTCACAAATCCCCTGGAAATTGTGTATGGCTGCGCAATCAGTCCTCTCGATGATGCCTAATACGTTGTCCAGGAAAATCCGGTTACAGGTCCAAGGTGAAGCTGCCAAGTTGGAGGGTGCTGCCCCAAAAGGCGCTGTGCATATCGTTCGGCAATTGGGACTTGTGGGCTTATACCGAGGCGCAAGCGCTTGCCTGCTCCGTGATATCCCGTTTTCTGCAGTCTACTTCCCTGCCTACTCACATCTCAAGAAAGATGTTTTCCAAGAGGGTTATAACGGAAAACAGCTTAATTTCTTTGAGACGCTTAGTGCAGCCGCCATCGCGTGAGTTCTTGTGCGGAATTACATGATTGTCCCAACCTGAAAGTGTCTTAACAGAGGTATGCCAGCAGCTTACTTGACGACTCCAGCAGGTTAGTTTAGTACATGATCTTTTGAGTTTTGCTGACATACAAATAGATGTTGTGAAGACTCGCCTTCAAGTTGAGGCTCGTAAAGGCCAATCTCACTACAAAGGTTTGACAGATGCATTCGTGAACATATGTGAGCTCGACATCTCTCCGCTTGAACTGAACCTACCTACCTGACTACTTGTTCAGATCGAGAAGAGGGCTTCAGAGCACTATTCAAGGGTGGTCCAGCACGCATCCTCCGAAGTAGTCCTCAGTTCGGCTTCACACTAGTTGCATACGAGTATTTGCACAAGGTACGTGAATCTTTCACCTCTCGAAACTCGTGGTCATTGAAGAACTTGTTCTTGCAGTACTTACCAGTAAGTATATTATGATACTATGGAGAGAATATTGTGATACTAACACTTCTTTGCACGTGCAGTACCCATGGGAAGATAAACCGCCCCAAGTACAGACCGCGCTTACCTCACGGCAAGAGGAGATGTCAAGGATCCGCGCACGGAATGCCTTGAAAATTTTGCTTGATGTCCATGGCGATTTTGGGCGCCGTGCTACTAATTTTACTCCTCTCGTTCGCCCTCCGTCATCTAGCTTGGCTTGATATATGGCAGGCATAGTCCCCGCCTCGTTTACACAATATACTACTTATCCGCTATCTTAATGATGCAGATGTAAAGACAGTGGTACTTAGAGATTGCATCAGTTGACTTTGCTTTGTAAATCTGTAGATGTGTTATTTACTTATTTGGATTAGGCTACATCTTACCGTCGCTCTTTCAACTGCAATTTTGCATTTGTTTCCAGCTACTTATATGCCGTTGCGTGAAGTCCACGATGCAGCTTCGCTAAGCAACGCGACGGAGCGATTCTTTATCTTTTTCTCCTCTAGACTGCCGGAAAGTGGTTTGCTGTGGTGCCCCGTGCGTTATCTAATGGTTTAATTTCTGAAACTTGGCAGGCTAAGATGAGTATCTTTAGGACTGTTTTGCTGTGGAGGATCCGATCAGAAGCACATTCGGCCCTGAGAAAGGGCCATCCGCCGCTTTGGTTTATGTTGGGCAGAGATCAGAGTATGGCTTGGTCTTGGAAAGTCTTCCTGTGTTTTGACGGTAAACACAGATGGAAGACAGACGACAATGTCTTCCGAAAGGAGCCGTGGAAAGTTACGGTCATTCCGACCATTATCAAGCTGAATAAAGTAGGTCTCCCGAAATATGGGCACTAGCATTCCGTGGTAACGCCTTGACGCTGCAGGCAGGAGAGGAGATTGGACGGCTGGTCGATGGACGGAACTCTATATCAGAGGAGCTTTCCTCGTTTATTCAGTAGCCGTTTCTGGGACACATTATCCATTCTATCCTGTGTTCACTGGATCTGAACTCGGTTTACACCGAAATGTTCTGAGAGCGGCCAAGTTGGCTAGTTAACGAGGTTTCCGAGGTCCGAGGGAACAGTGGGCCAGCTTTATGGCCGCACCCGGCTGGCGCTGCCATAACAGCGGCGGGCCGAACCGTCAGACCGGATTCCACAGCTGCTTCAAGGCATGGCATGGGATCTTTCAAGCTAGAAAACAGCACAGCCACTCAGGCATCCTGTAGATATCAGGTGTAGTCACCCTTCATTGCTGTATGTTTTTTACAACTGAGAAAATGTAGGTAAAGTGAGATCCGAGCGGTGTTGCTCGTTGAGCCGAGTTGCTCTCCGTGCAGTGCGAGAGCTCCAAGTCGGTATCCGGATCCACCCTGTGGTTTATCACGACAATCCTGTCAAGATGGCATGGCCTGCTCAAAGCCATCCTCTGTGTGATCCACCTGCTGGCTGCTGCCATGCTCACCTCCAGAGGAACTCGTGTGTTGGACATCCAGTATAAAAATGAATGTCAAGATCCAACTATGCCCAGTTGTGCTCATATCCGTCGCCCTTGCAAACCTACCCATTCCGCATTATGCCCGCCCGCATACACAGCTCTGTATCTAATGTCCGCATTTGCGAACATTATTCAGCTCGAGCTTTCCTCTCCGTCGCTTACCCAGCACTTTGCGAAAATGAGCGTTCTTCCAATATCATCTTGGCACATGCGCTCAAGAAGATTAGTGCCGAAGAAGCATTAACAGGCTTCCAGTTTGTTACGCAGTCTGAGGTGGCGCTCGACGCTCCGTCGAACGATGAAATTGGCGACGCGCTATGGTTGACCGCTTGGTCAACGTCTCCAAACAGCACTCTAGAACTCGACCTTGTTCTGGCTTGTCATCGTGCAGGACAACATGAATTGCCTGTCTTTCTATGGTCGACACGGCTCGGGATGGTATCTTCGTATCAATGGTTGATGCCGCGTGTCAAAGCCCTTGCTGATCGCCTGGTATTATGCGTACCTCCGACGCGAGTCTTCTCCGTCTTTGGTATGACTGCCATTGTGAAGGCCTTCAGCAAGTACTGGACAGGCCTTACGGGCTTCGAGGTTGAACCCCAACCATTCTACTCCGCATACCTCACCTATTGCACGAAAGCAACAATCACCAACCCGAAGACCATCTTACCGTTTGGACATCTCATCCGGCGTGGAACAACATTCGATATCGAAGATATTGCCAGACTGTGCAAGGGTTTTGCTGATGATTCGGTATGTGGGGATCGCATGTCTTGACGTGTGTGTGCTGTTGATACTCATACAATCCCTGTTAGATATATTTCCCACTCACAATCAATCTTGCCCGTGCAGAAGCAGACGAGCTCGTATCGAAAGGTCAGATCTGGGTGTACGAAATATCTGGTGCAATTGCAGCCATCTGCGCTGTTACGCGGTCGTCGATGAAGGTCTCGGCAATAACGAAAGTGTACACTTGCCCAAGTTGGCGATGTCAAGGTTTTGCTGAGCATTTAGTCCGCTCCGTAACAAGTCGGTAAGCGCATCTGATGACATTCTCTCCACCTTCTCGTTCCTAAAGCACCGCTACAGACTTCTAGACTGCGGGAAAGAGTGCGTCGTATTGTACGTTGGTCACGAAAATAGTGCGCGTCGTGTTTACCATCGCGTCGGATTTGTCGGACTTTCTGGAAATCCTAAAGAACGACCCGAGGATGTGGAGGATGCACTGGAACTTGGATTCATTGGCACAGATCGTGGGCACTGGTAAAACTTGGTGGTTGGTTCATCGCTGATTCCTCCTTGCATCCTTTGACCTCCTCATTGCACATGACGTTCTCTATACGTACCATAGTCTACCTTAAGCTCTCATCAATCCGCTGATAGAAACCCATAGAACCATACATGTTTCCTCCAAATTTTATGTAATAGACGTAACTTCGACGGTTCCACGGCGAGTGAAGTCACCGGACTTGCCGCCATTTTTGTGTGACACAAAAATATCGCCTATCATCATCTCTTTGCCCGCGACAGCCTTGAGCATATCCCAAACTGTGAGTAATCCAACGGATACAGCAGTCAATGCTTCCATTTCAACCCCGGTTTTCCCCTCACATGAAACCATAGCTGTGCATCGGATCCTGTGTGGTAATGCGTCGGGTCCTCTGAGTTGGTCCTCCTGAACCACTTCGGGGGTCAGGGTAACTGAGATGTTGGACAGTTGTAAAGGATGGCATAATGGGATCAATTCTGCCGTCCGTTTGCATCCCATTATGGCTGCGAGCTGTGCTACGGTGAGAGTGTCACCCTTGCGTGCGGCCTTCGTTCGTAATTTATCCACCGACTCAGATCGGCTGGTATCTGAGGGAGACGGGATTCCGGTGACCAGTTCATAAGCGATTTTAGGAATGTAGATATAGCCTGTTGCTGTGGCAGTGCGCTTGGTCGAGTCCTTGTCGCCAACGTCCACCATGGATGGGCGACCGGCGGAATTCAAATGTGTCAGTCTAGGCGTCGAATTAGCTGACTCGGAGCGACTCTGCCAACGTCTTTCAACACGAGTTCGGGAATTAGTCGAAGTGGGGACCAGATTCCTGAACAAAAGACCCGGAGAGGGATGTATCAATGATTGCTGTGGTCCTGCGTAAATACGAGCATTGATCAGGAAAGATGATGCTAACTATATCCCTACGGATTCTCGGGAGGAAAGTCGCTAACCTCCAATCAGAATCATAGGTCGATTGGTTACAACATCAATATCCTTCATCCCTGCATGTTTTTCTTTCTTCCCAGAAACGGCGGATCCAATGATCTGAAGAAGGTCTTCATCTGTTGCACCATCTCGAACTGCGTCGCGAAGAGAGATCTCTTTAGCATCGAACAAACAAACCTGATGATTACACATTCAGTGATGTGCTTTATTATGTGTGGAGAAAGCCTCACCTTTATTTGACCATCTGCAGTAAGTCGCAGACGATTACAAGACGAACAGAAGTGGTCAGACATGCTGCTAATAAAACCAACGTTTCCTGCGTATGTCGGTATTTGCCAAGAACGAGCGGTATCATTGAGTTCATCAGGTGCGCGTGCAATCGTAGGATGCCGTTGTTTAATTGTGTCCAGCAACTCTGCGGACGGTACCATTTTAGCTTGATCCCACTTGTTGCCTTTCAGATTGAACGTGAGAATCTGATAAGAGAATGGAAAACTAGCCGCTGTTACCTGTAAAAGGCATAAATTCGATGAAGCGCACGGAGAGCTTTTTATACTTGGTGAGTTCGACAAAGTCTAGAACTTCTGAATCGTTGAGCCCTTTGATGACGACGACGTTTATTTTAACAGATTGCAGGTTAGGTAAGGATAATGCCTCATCCAAAGACTGCAAGACGGCATCATGGCCAGGTCGGCGTGTCATGATTTCAAACTTGAAGGGGTCTAGTGTGTCAAGGCTGGATGACTTGAGTCCTATTGATTAAATCGAGGAGAGGCTAGGAGGCAGACCTCAGGTTGAGGTGAGTGAGACCCTTGTTCACTAAATCAGACAATCGACGGCGCAGAGCGAGCCCGTTACTGGTCATTGCGATCGACTCGAGACCATACGGGCGTAGATCATTAAGTCGTGCTGAGGTCAATGTTTTATGGCGGCTGATGTCGAACAGCGGGACAGGTTACCTATGATACTGTCGAGACCCTTTCTGACTGTAGGCTCTCCACCGGTTAGACGGATCTTACGGACCCCGCTTCTAACGAACAGAGAGGCGAGACGGGTGACTTCGTCGTCCGTGAGAATATGTCCCTTGGGAGACAGCTCCACGCCATCCGAGGGCATGCAGTAGAAGCCTGACGCAGAGATGACCTCCGTGCCCGAAGCAACGCAAAAGGGACATACATCTCAAGTTGCATCGTTCAGTCAGTGAGATGCGAAGGTAATCATGTTTTCGATTGAAGGAATCGACCAGAGCTGGTGAGAGGGGTCTCGTGGCGTCGATGCGGGCAATCCTGTCCTGAAGTGTACGTTGGAAAGGGTGTGTGTGTGTGTGGAGTAGGAAATAAGTATACCTGTACTCGGGTCCGAATGTTAGAGAGCGGACGCTGAAGGATGCGATTCATGATCAAGGCTGAGCGTCGAGGGAAAGACTAGCAAGTGAGCGAACAAAGTCATGTGAGACTCAATATGCATGGCTTCCCTATGACATATCCGTGAGTATGTGTAACGCGTCTGTGACAGATTCCGTGACATATCTCGGGGACGCGTCACATCATCTGGATATCACTGACGCGTCGAATTCGAATCTCCCCACAAGCAGCGATGGCAAGTATCATATCCTCCTTTGTTCCCGTTATTCTCGTCTTACGCATATACAGTCAGCGTTGTCATATAACGGTGGCTCCGTGGTAGCTATGGCGGGCAAGGATTGCGTCGCCATCGCATCCGACCTTCGGTTTGGCACCCAGTCGTTGGGCATTTCATCTGACTTCCAGAGGGTAATCGTCCAGGACTTGTTTGCATTCCCTTCTATTCTCACTGTTCTCCAGGTCTTTCCTGTCACAGATAGATTGTATGTTGGTCTCCCCGGGCTGGCCACCGACGTCACCACTCTGTAAGTCACCCGTTTGACCCACCACGTCTCGATCTCAGTATCTTAGAAACGAGCGCTTCCGCTACCGTGTCAACATGTACACCATCAAAGAAGAACGAGAGATCCAACCAGAGACATTTACTCACATGGTGTCTTCCACCTTGTATGAGCATCGATTTGGACCATACTTTATCGAACCCGTCGTTGCCGGTCTTTCAAAGACCCCTTCAGGCGCATACAAGCCATTCATTGCTGCAACCGATCTCATAGGTTGCATAAATTTTGCGAAAGATTTCGTCGTTGCCGGTGTTGCTAGCTCAAAACTATTCGGTGTCGCAGAGGGTCTTTGGGAGCCTGACTTAGAACCTGAGGATCTCTTCGAGACCATCTCGCAGACCTTGCTAAACGCAGTCGATCGAGACGCGTTTTCGGGCTGGGGTGCAGTTGTACATGTAATGTGAGCCATTTGTCACTCCTAGATTATCTCTTGTCTGACCCTCCCATTCAGTACAAAGGATCAAGTCATAACACGTACCCTCAAGGGCAGAATGGACTGAGTTGTTTTTGTAGTAGTACTTTGTCGTAAATGGGTGACCTTGCGTCATTACAAATATCCCCCCTTCAACTTGAATGCCCGCGCACACTGGGAGACATTTCGATTACCTTTCCGATCGATCGAGTGGAAGAGGTAAGAGTTGTGTCATCGCAGATTGAGCTTGTCTTGCAACAGCGTCGACCAGATGGTCTCAAGGACGATAGATGCGATTCTGAAGGACTTGCACCTCCGAACGCCCACTTTTCCCCTCACCTTTACAGAGGCTCTTGGTACCAGTGATTCTCTGGGTGCTCGCGTAGGCCTGCTTGCGTCAAATACTCGGACACGTCCTGATGTCACTGCCGTCATCCTCAACTGGTCTCGATTGGATAACGTGATTCGTATTGCATCCCTCCTTTGTGGCCCATGGTTAGATGACACCATCGCGGAAGTGTATGTTTGGAACAACAGCCCCCAGAAGCTTTCGAAAGAGGTGGATCTATCTATCTCTACTAGACAAGTCGTAGCTGACGCTGCTACGCTCAGATTTTCTCCAGCGCTCACTGTGACACACGGAAACTCAGAATAGAAAACTCTCCGGAAAATCTGTATTTTCATGCTCGATTCCTTGCGTGTGCAAAGGCGTCGACTCCATACTGTTTTATCCAGGTATGTTTCTGATCTAAGCATAAAAGTTGATACACGCTCCAAATTGTCAACCGATCTTGGGTTGGCGAGTGCAGGATGACGACTACATTGTCTTCCCCGAACTTATAAAGACACTTCGCTGTCGAATGGAAGGGTCGCAGGGCGGAATATTTCTCTTGCCACCTCACGAGCATCTGTCCAGTCGGCTGCGCACAACGGTCACGTCGAACGGTATCCACACGGGTTTTGCTTGGCTAGGCCATGGTGCCATGCTTCATCGACAACACATACTCGACTTTCTCTCTCTCTTGCACGATGAATCTCTTGGCATCACAGACGAACAGATGAAAATGGCAGACAACTACTTTACCGTCTTAAACAATGAAATACCAGATATCTGGTTCGATCATGGAATAGAGCTCGGAGGTGGCCAGCCATTTACCGTCGGTCTCGAGGGAAACGAACGGAACCGAGTGCACATAGTGAGTTGCATTCTCTCTCTCGTAAATCATGCCACTTTCTACACGATGCAGGAAAACGCATGTCGTTTCCTAGACGGAATCATGGCGCGTCCAGTGGCCAACATTGCTCCAACGGGCAACCTAGGTTTCGTGAAGAGGAACGATTCTTCCAATTACGATAATTACTCCTTAAACCGCGCCGCTGCCCTCGGTACACCTTACCTGCTAGAAACCAATATTAAACTGCTTCCCGACGACAATCTCCCCAACTGCCTAGCTGCGATAGACATGTTCGGGAACGAGAAAAGGCGTGCCAAAGCGATGGGAGAGAATGCAGTGCTGCATTACCAAAAGCACCCCTTGTCTTGTGCTTTGGACGGGAATATTGAGACTGCATTCATTAGTCCTTATGGTGAGTCGAAGGGTCTATACCTTCATTAGTTTTTGAACGATAGTTACGGTACCCACAGATGCAAAACAAGGCGATTACATTCTCATCGACGTGTTGTCAACGTTTGAATACAACAATTTTATTGTCGAGATGGTTTTCCTCGTGGCTCCAAACAACGAGCAGATCCTTCATAGATCGAAATATGAATGTTCTTTGGATGGAAAGCACTGGGTAAGCATTGCAATTATATAACACGTGGACGCTGGGTGAAACGGATACTTAGCTAGTATCACCTTACCAACCTGTGCCCCAATGCACGGCGGTTATAGCAAGGCCAACGCAGGAACGAGAGAATAATTTGTTGGAGTGCAGTGTGCGAATGACAGGGTGCCACGCTCGGTTCTTTAAAGCCACGGTTGGAGCAAATCTTTCTCTTCCATGGGTAATATATGGGGTGTGGGTAAGGTCTCTACAACAAAATGCGTAGAGAAAAATTGTGCTTTACCCATTGTCCATGTCTTATAATAAATCAATGTGGTTTGAGTCCAACCCCAGTGGGCATACTAATATCGATGATCGCTTAAGGTTAGTTTGTAAGGGCTTCGTTTGTCATTAACTCCGCTTCTTCAAGACACCACCCTACCTCCTGCCATACCGTACACGACCGCAATACGGGTTCGACGATGTTCCACCTGGCGGCCAAGAGTGCACTTAAACCTGACGTTGCGTTTCGAGGAGCGCAACGCAGTATTTCCGTTCAGGTAGCGCACATGCATTCTCAAGGCTATGATACTCAGGACATGCGGCAGACGCTGCTCCATGGGTCACCAGATGCTCGCAGGGCGGGTGAAATTGAAATACAACAACACTCAAGACTTGTTGCGAGAGGGAAATACGTCCATGGGTTCGAAGGTAGGGTTCTTTGTGTGTATGAAACCAATACCTCTGATGGCTGGGTAGTGCATCGCGTGAAACCCGATTCGATTGACGAGTATAAAGTTGCTGCGTGCGTGGTTTCCTAGCGGTTTGGAATACTAGATTCACGTTGTTTCACAGTGAAAAGTACTATGGAGGGATCAAGGATGATCCACGGTTACACGTCAAGCTAACGGGTAGTTGGGAGACTTTGGTCGGTAACCAGGACACGTTCAGTGCGTGTCTCATTGGACAACGATGCGGAAGTTGATTCATTCTTACTCAAACCTCAGTCCACATACTGGAGTATGAGAATTATGCTGGTTACGACAAGACAATGGAGCTCATCAAAAGCTCTGAGGTGGTTCCCCCTGTCTTCATTCCGTTCGTGCATGGTACTTATTTCCAAATTCCCTCCAGCACGCTGGCTCCTATAAGGAGCTACTACCCCACGTAACCTCTCGTTCTTCACAGCTTGCTCAAGAATTCGCATTCTTCCCTACTGCACCTCCACGTGCTCAAGGTGGTGTGTTTGAGCTTCGGAGTTACCAATTGAAACCCGGCACCCTTTTGGAGTGGGAGAATACATGGTGTGCTTCTTGGCAGCCTGTCATATATTATGTTCCGAGATTGACCGGTGCCGCCAGGCGCAGGGGTATCGAAGCCCGTCGCAAATTTGTCGCACCAGTCGGAGCTTGGTTCTCGCAGATTGGAAGGCTCCACCAAGTCCACCACATGTGGCAATATCCGTGAGTGGCAGTCTGGCTTTTGTGATGAATCGTTCTCACGGCCGTGTTAGGAGCCTTGAGGCGAGGAAGGAGACGAGGGAGAAGGCTTGGCAGATTGACGGATGGGCGGAGACGGTCGCCAAGGTACCTGATTCGTTGTATCCAAGACTTGAAAGACTGATCTGAGTCATGTTGTAGACTGCCCAACTGGCAAAATTTATGGACTCTTTTATATTACTTCCTCTTCCGTACAGTCCTCTTAAGTAGGGGAGTCATCCTGTACTGGATCTATGGCCCCTACTCTTGTTGGTTGCGGCCAATCTACCGCTACCTTTCATGCGGTGATTTTTCAGAATCTGGTATTCGGCAGGTGCCTTGTCCACGCTATTGAAGCTTACATACCATCGACCTCGAGTGTAGTACTTTGATACAACATCCCTGTAAGACTTTCGAACAGCCTTGTGTGCGAATTTTTGATTTAGCCCCTGGCCATTATGTAAATTGCGTGCGAATATTCTACCAAAGTTGCCCAATTATTACTAATACTGCTTTCCAAATGAGTCGATACGTAATACGCCATCCCGACGGGTACTTTAAACGCTCCAACGAATCTTGGAGCTCAACAATGTCGACAACTCATTGGAACGAATCCGAACACTCAGATGAAGAGTTGAATCACGACTTGTCAAGCCGCAAGCGGAGTAGCAGAGGTAAATTCACTTTTTCACTGTCGCACCTTTGTCCACTGAGTTGTGTCATTAGCCTGCGATCAGTGCAGAAAGACTAAGAGCAAGTGCGAGCCTTCCAGTACCTCGGGAACCTGCAAGGGTTGTGCTCTTGGAGGCAACGGTATATCCGACTTCGCTAATAATGTTGCTTGAATCCTGACGATCACCCTTTTCTCAGTCTGTACTTTTCTAGGTGAGCATTCACAGTGGAGGTCGAGCGAAATCCTTCATCGATCTCTGTAGGACCTAGCTACAAGCGTGGTCCTCCAAAAGGATACATTCAGGCCATTGAACAGCGGTGGCACCAAGTCGAGTCATTGCTCGGATCATTGCTCGCATGTCCAGACCGTCGTGTACAGGATTTGCTGGCTGACATTCGACAAGATGAGTTAGCCAGGGATATTTTGAGCAGGGTGGATACTGGGCCATTTGTGCGCACGTGTGATTCCTTGTGCAGCGCTATTGAGACTGAGACAAGAATCAGGGTCCTTCAGGGCGTCTCTCTCAACCTGCAAGTGCTACGAAAGAAGACTTCTTCGCTTGCATTTTTCGGAGCAACGAAACGTCTCGTGATGCTGCACGATCTAGACGTCAGTCGCGTGTATCACGAGAGATTGTTTCTTCCTCAAGAGGTAAAGGTCTTCGTCCATTTCTCCAAGGCAATAGTTTTGTGAACTTCCTCCAAGACAGTGCCTTGTCAAGCATACTAACTACAGAATGGCAAGACCGTTTAGCTGCTCGCTTGTGTAAGAATGGATTAGGAGATAGTACTAGCACTCATCAGTCACCCTCTCGTGCATTTGGCGGCGCTCCTTTGCCACAACGCCGCCGACTTGATGAATCTAGTTCCAGCGCTGATCCAAACTCTCCAAATTGGAACGACATGTACATCATGGAGGCATCGTCGGGTGAGTTGCTAATCTGCACGGGTGCTAAAACCCATTTGACTCAATATCAATGTAATTCAGATTCGGAACAAGCAGATGAGTCACAGTGTGAGACTGCATTCGGACAGCTATCGCTAGATGAGAATCAAGAGGTGCGCTGAGCGTTGACTAGCGTTGCGTTTTTCTCATCGAGTCCAGGTGCGATATCACGGGAAGGCTTGTGGTCTTCACCTCCTCATTCGAAATGATCGACTGGATAGTCGTCTTGACGGAGGCGTTTGGTAGGTTCTTTCCTTCTTATGTTATCACAACTAGACGCTGACCCTTCTATACAGGAGACTTCCGATGGCGCGCTTCTGGCCATCAGCCAGTACAGATTTATCTGTCACGCCCCCAGAAGCTGATATTTCTGTTACATTTCCTCCCGTTGATATACAAGACAGACTGCTCGATTTATACTTCGCGTATGCTCATCCAATATTTCCCGTTATCCACAAGGGCCGTTTTCTGCGGGAATACAATGAATGGTGAGCTCTGTCATCTAATTGCTTTGGCCTTGGTTACTTATTATCTCCAGGAAACGAAAGTTCGTTGATTTCGTGTTGTTGCCCGAATTGTTTCTTACCCAGCATCTAGTGGCAATTTGAGCGCGCCAGGCTCAAATGCTGCCTCTCCTTCTCCCGCTCCCGAATCGTCCCAGACCATTAGCAGATTATTACTCCTGTCAATGTTTTCCGTTGCTGCTCGCTACCTTGATGAGAGTGCTTCAGAACCCATGGAGAAGATATGGGATGCCGGGTGTGATTACCTCAGTCAAGCCAGAAGTGTCCTAGGTACGTCATCATGAGTGTCTAGCACTTGCGCTTTCTTGACCGCCATTATCTTTCCGGTTGCCAGCGCAAGTGTCACATAATTGTCGAGCATCTACATGCCAGGCTCTGCTCCTGCTTGGCCACCGTGAATTTGGGATCGGTATGGCTTTGTGGTATCGTCCATTCCCGTACTGACACAGCTTTCAGGCTCAATGGAACAGGGTTGGCTATACATTGGTGCGGCGATAATGATTACATGTTTTTGCTTCGAGTTTTAACTCACTTTGATGTCGAAGGAATGGCCATAAGAATGGTTGAGTTTTTATATATCGATCTTCAGTCTTAACTTACTAAATGATGACGTAGGCGCTAGACTTGGGTCTCAATCGTGCAGCAGATAACTGGCAGTTCAATGGGAGAAAGATGTTTTCCAAGGAAGAAAATCAAGTGAGGAAGCAGATATGGTGGGCTTGCTGCATTGCGGATAAGTGTGTGTCTCTATCATTTGCCATTGATTGAGCTCAACCTCCGACTTCAAGATATAGCTCTACTTACATGGGTTCGCATGAGTTTGATATTTGTGTATAGACAACTGAACGCGCTTATAGGACGCCCAGTATGCATTGACGAGAGTGATTTCGATACATCATTGCCAGATGCAGAAGAGGTAAGGTATGCAAGCCCGCAGGGGCATTTTTTCCCTCTTCCTTTCCCGCTAATTAGCTTTACAGTATGAGGATGATCAGCACCTAAATCACCAACTCAGTGTTATGCCACACCAGTCTACATCTACTACCCTCATTATGCAGTGCTTTCGAGTTGCCTCGTCACTCTGTCAGTGTCAGTGTTTGTATAGGCTTATAACTGCCATTCATGCTTTTGTTTAGCCGTGATAATCGGGTCAATCGTATCGTTGGTTTATCCAGTCAAGTCCTCCAGGCGTGGTTCGAGACGAGCCATCTTGAATAACTTGGAAGCTTGTCTTGACCAATGGTACCTTGAACTCCCGGACAATCTACGATACGACCTTGCAAGTAAAAGGAATACTCCGCCAGCCCCTGTTTTGTACATCCACATTAAATACTGGTTCGCTGTATTGCTTTTGCACAGAGCCTTGTGGGTCGCGTTCCTCATCGGTGGCAAGTTGCTGATGTATCCTTTTGCCTAGTATACCAAATTGGAAAGGGTATGAACTTAACCCAATTGTATCCAGGGCATCTGAGTTAAAGCTCTTTAGCTCCGAGCCTATCCTGCAAGATCCACCTTCTGGCTCCCACACGATGTCGCTGAAAGCCTTCGACCGTTGCCAGAGTGCTGCAACCCACATCGGTACCATTGGTAAGTCGTGTTATGCGAATACCAAGAATCCTACTTATTGTTACTCAGTGACAACGTACCACGCTTACTACAACATCAAACGTGCATCGCCCTTTCTTTCATCGTATATCCTCAGTTCTGGGTGTGTTATTTTAATCCATGTTTTGCGCCTCTCTTATTTGCATCTAGTATCATGCATATTGTGACGTGTATGTCCTGAATAATGGGGATGTCATCACTCGCTGACATTCCACTCGAAGTGACCCTACGTCCATCAAATGTACAAGCTTACGTTGGCCTTCAACAGTCGTTATCTGCACTCAAAGAGATGCAAGTACGTAAATATCTCAAATATTCCAGATATGCTTTTCATACATACGTAGACGACCTGGCCCAGTGCAGCCAGGGCATGGGACTTACTTCGGGGTGTCCAGGTCCAGGTAGATAGCAACCTTGCGCCTATGTTGCAAAATCATGACCGGCAAAAACGCGGCGCCGAAGATGCGTTTGGGAGGGAGAAGAGTTCGGACTTTCTTCAAAGAGAGGCGTTCGGGGATTCCGGCTCAAAGGAACGGGTTGCAACCGGGATCCAGGATATCAGCACTCGCATGATGGCTCACATGTTGGGACTAGATATCCCAGGCATTGAACCATCAACGTCTTATTATCCAGGGTACGAATGGTGGCCCCGTACGACGAACGCCGTACACCCATACCAACAGTCGCCTTCTGTGGTGAATGCGCCGAACTCGGAATCTTTGATGAATACGAACTATACGCCTGCCTCAGGGTGGAGGCCGTCACCGAGCTACCCGTACGATTTCCTTGATTCTCCGAATGTTTATCGAATGTAGTATAATTATGTAATCATTTGGACCCACAATGACAACCCGCAGTGTCTTTGTACTTTTGATGTTTGTGGTGAACCATCATCTGGGTGCCACAGAAGAATGTCCAGCATTCAGAACCTCTTGAATCCAGAAGAAAGTCTGTCTAATTCGTGCAAGTCGGTCGAGGTTATATTCGTTCGTCTTTCCTCTGTTAACCCCCTTTGTCCAGGTCAACACAAGCAGAACCAGAGCGGGAGGGATCAACATCGCCAGACTCTGCATCGGATATAAGCGCAGAACCAATGGCCAAAGGTACCTCGCGACTTTCAGGAAAAGGCAACTACGGTGATCATGAGCCACATCCCAACTGTCCGGACACCCTCGCTTGCCTCCCAGACACAGATGGACGGCCACAACATACGCTTCCCATTATTCTGCGTTGTGCGATTCTTGGGGGTGCCAAGCAGCGATTAACAATAAGAGAGATCTATGCAGCTATGGAAAATAAGTATGCATACTTTCGGGATGCTGGTCCAACGTGGAAGGTACGTTGGTTGCATCTTGGGGTTTCTCCGCTCCTGATGCCTTTCTGGAAGCAATCTGTTCGCCACCATCTATCTTTAAATAGGCTGTTTGAGCGTCAACCTCGCCCAGTCACCGATCCAGGGTTTGGCTCCTACTGGACGGTGAATCTCTCTGCTCCCCCCGGTACGAAGCGACCGCGGAAACGTGGACGGACATCGAAAGCTGCATCTGATCCCTCACAGGTCGATTCAGTGCAATCGAACCAAAAGAAGCGCGGGAGACCGCGAAAACCTGTAGCAGACAGCGGAACATCTTCTGTGCTTAGTACGGACAAACAACGCGGTCCACACGAATGTAACGGGTCGGAAAACGAGTACGAAAGCGAAGAAGACATGGTTGTTCCTCGCAGCCACGATCCATCAGCCTCCGGCCTAGACATTCTTGGGATTCATGAAGCTGCATCTCGTCTTTATAGTTCAGATAAGGGCTGCCGGGTGTACTCCGCCGCCGAAGAAGGTGTCATCGATCGAATGCAGATAGAAATGGCTGGACTACGGCGACAAGCTGCGGATGCCATATCTGTTTCTTTGCGAATATCAGATCAACTTGCCGAAGCACAAGCCGAAGCGGCCCGATCAAGGGCTGCATTGAGGACGACAGAAAATTTGTTGGAAGAAGAAGGAAGGAAAAGAAGAGAAGCTGAAAGGATTGCGAATGAAGAAAGCCGATTGAGAAGGGCAGCTGAAGAGACTGTTCTCCGACTTCAAAGCCATCTGGCGTAGTGTTGGTGCTATTCGAGTGTAATCGATCCGGCGATGTACGTCGGTTTGCAGGGTTTTCCTGCGTCCTTCGACCTGGCGGCCGGAGGTAGAACATGGAACGTAGCGGGGCTTCGACGCGAGAGTCGGTCTTACGTTATTCAAGTATCATAGTGTTTGCTGCGGCTCTAAGTAGTAATACATACCACCTCCAGGTTTTTTTCAAAACATCGAAAAGATCCACAACTTGTGGCTACAATTCTTTATCCTTGAAACCGACATGGCTGCTGGTCAGAAGCATAAAGCCAGGACTATGTGGGATCTCCAAAATACACGGGAATGTCAACTGACTGCTTGATGATAGCTTCAAGCAGTCGCGGACGATCGAGCCATTGCATACAACGGGTTCTATTGCGGTCGCTACGGATGGCTCCAAGATTGTGACATGTCTCGCGGAGGAGGCACTGTTAACAGAATTGTCGAGTGGAAAACTACTTTGCCGGTTCTCCTGCGTATGTCTTGTGTATTTTTCTTGTGTGTTGCTTATTTCACAAGATTTAGGCATCCGAAGCTATCACAACGCATTGCTTATCACCTTCAGCAGCGAAACTCGTATTATTCACAGCCTCTCCTTCGCTCAGACTGTACGAGATTCCAGAAGTTTGTGCTAGTCAAGTGGTGCACCCTTCCCGAGTCATTTCCCGTGCCCATGATGCACCAGTACATGTTTGTACAATTGACCCAACATCAACCTTTCTTGCTTCTGGATCAGCGGACGGCATTGTCAAAGTTTGGAACATCTCCGCGGGACACGTCACTCATGTTTTCAAAGGACACGGGGGCGTTGTCAGTGCTTTAAAATTCAATTTTCCCCGGGATCCATCGACTGCCAGCTCAGAGAGGACTTTTCAGCTTGTGACCGCCTCAGTCGATACCCGAATTCGCTTATTCGACTTGATGGCAACGACCAGAAATGACCAAGAAGCACTCCGACCGATTGCCGTCCTTGAGGGTCACGTTTCCGTTCCACGGGGTCTGGATGTAACACCGGATGGAAAATGGCTTATTAGTGGAGGAAGGGACTCCGTGGTCTTGCTTTGGGATATGTCCGGAAGTTCTCGTCCAGCTGATGGAAACAAAAGCAAAAGAAAATCGACCATCGCAACCCCGACTCTTTCCAAGACAGTTCCAGTCATGGAAAGTGTCGAAGCCGTAGGGTTTGTACACCCTGAACTCAACGACGTCGCCTCTAAATCCCAGAGACTTCAGTTCTTCACTGCCGGCGATAAGGGTGTTATCCGGGTTTGGGATCTTACACAGGCCTCCGTTGTTTACTCCTTAGCTGCAGCCTCTAGTTCTGATGCCACTGATATGGAAGCACAGAGACAAATTATCAATGCCTTGTAAGTGATCTCTGCTCCACTGAGATACGTTTCTTATTGTTCTTGGAGGTTAGTTACCTCCCGTCCTCAGATGCCATTGTTTCCGTACATGCAGACCAAAACATCTTCTTTTATTCCCTCAAAACCCGATCACTAGTTCGCCATGTGATTGGCTACAATGATGAAATCGTCGATGCCGTCTTCTTATCACCCCCTCCCCTTTCCAATACACCGAGCGACTTGGGGTCGCGCGACACTCAGCTCGCACTTGCTACCAACTCATCACTCATTCGCATATACTCAACTTCCAATCTGGATGCACAAGTTCTGGCCGGTCACACTGAAATCGTGCTGTCCTTGGATCAAGGTTTGGGTGGTCGTATATTTGCCAGTGGAAGTAAGGATAACTCTGCAAGAGTATGGGCATCTTCACAGCAATCTGACATTCGTGGGTGGGGTTGCATTGCTATTTGTGAAGGTCACACCGAGAGCGTCGGTTCCGTTGCTATGTCACGCGTGTACAGTGACGCGGCCTCCCGCCCTCGGTTTGTCTTCACTGGAAGTCAGGATCGGACAATCAAGATGTGGGATTTGTCAGAACTGCCTTTGACGTTCTCTGGAGTAGATCCAGTAAAATGCCACAGTCTTACAACACTCAAAGCGCATGACAAGGATATCAATTCTCTGGACGTCGCACCGAATGACCAACTTCTGGCTTCTGGTTCCCAAGACCGTACTGCAAACATCTACGAAGTAATTTTTACGCCTGGTTCTCGAGGAAAACCGGCGCATGGGGAGATTAAATGTTTAGGGTGTTGCAAAGGCCATAAAAGAGGCGTCTGGGATGTCAGATTCGGGAAAACCGAACGTGTATTGGCTACTGGGAGCAGTGATAAGACTGTCAAACTTTGGAGTCTCGACGACTTTACTTGCGTCAAAACCTTTGAGGGGCACACCAATTCCGTTCTCCGGGTTGACTTCATTAACAATGGAATACACCTGGTGAGTACAGGTTCTGATGGCCTAGTGAAGTTATGGAGCGTGAGGGAGGAAGCGTGCGTAGGGACTCTGGACAACCATGAAGATAAGGTATGCACCCGAACTTCTGACAAGGAGCTGATCGAGATGGGCCGCAGGTCTGGGCATTAGCTATAAGTTCTGATGAAGCAACGATCGTGTCCGGAGCCGCCGACTCTGTAGTCACGTTCTGGCAAGATCGCACGGAGGAGGAGGAGGTGGAAAAAGAGGCGAAACGCGCCGACCAAGTGCTCAGGTAAGAACATCTATGTGCTGTTCTCATCCGACTACATCCACATGCAGAGAGCAAGATTTCAAGAATTACCTTGCGATGCATGATTATCGGCGGGCGATTGAACTCGCGCTTGCTATGCAACAACCTGGAAGACTCCTTGCACTATTCGGTGATATTCGGTCAGCAGCGTTGGAACAAGGTTCGCCGAGCGATATGTCCGTGAGTGGCAATCCTGCACTGGATGAAGTTCTACGTACGCTCCCGGGTCCCGATCTTTCTCTCCTCTTGCAATATGTGCGCGACTGGAACACAAACGCGAAAACGAGCGGTGTTGCACAAAGTGTTCTCTACTGTGTATTGAAATTGCGACCCGCGGAGGATATTGTACAAGCTTTAGATCACAAGGCTGTAGAAGGAGCTGGTGTCTCCGGTTCTGGACACGACTCGCGACAACCGATCGGGACCGCATCATCCTTGAAGGATATGGTGGACGTCTTGATTCCTTATACTCAACGGCATCTCGCAAGGCTCGACCGATTGGTCCAGGAGAGCTTTGTCGTGGACTACGTACTGAACGAGATGGATGATGGGATATTTGACGGGACAAACGAAGACACGATGGATGTCGATGGCCCCAAGCGCCATGCCAGATAAAAGTACAGTACACACAAGCCTATAATATTGTAATGCACCATGCACCATCCCTCAGGGTTCAGCACTTAGGTTTCCATCGTAACACAATCGGCCCAACCGACATCCCGCCACTCCATTGAAGATGAGCACCCATTCATTGTTTTTGATGGTGTCTAATGATATAGCATGTTCGTCTGCCTCATAAATGCGACCGTTCTCCAGTAACCATCGTCGGAATACACCAGATATGCAGCCCACTACCAGAGGTGGGGTGAGCCAACATCCATTGCGATAGAAGGCAATGTTGCAGATCGATGACTCCATAATGTCTCTCGAAGTATTGAACAAGATAACATCGTCTGGATGACTCCGGGCGACGTCGTTAAAACGGGGTGTGCCGAGCGGGGGAATGCCCACGCGCGCCCGAGCGTCGTCGTATGGTTGTCTATTTGTGGTTTTCATGGAGGTGGTGCCAGAGGTCGGCTGAGTGTTGATGCAGAGCGAGAGTATCGGATGATATCGAGTATGATCATCCACGTCAGGGTTGAACAGAGATCCCACGGTTGGATCATAACGCAATGGCTCAGCCTGGGAGGCAGACGCAGTGATGTCCCCAGAGGGTGAGAAGATGACGCGTATCTGGCAGACGGATCGGAGTCAGCGCTTGGCGAAGAGGTGGAGCCCTGATCACCTTGAGAGGGATCTTTCTGTCAGCGCCATTTACGTTGTGGACGGCTTGGTCACACACGGCCTTGAGTGTTGTGTAGTCAAGCGAACCGGGGACTGACCAGCGACTGAGATGAGCAGAAGATATCAGACGATCAAGTTGGTATGAAAGCAAAAGATATGGTGAGGGTGCACCGTCCGGGGCATTATTCCATTCGAACGCCTCTAGACAGGGATCGAATCGAGTCGTACAGAGCAGCGAGTAGTACGACATCCTGAAGGTCACGTGCTTACGGGCGTCGTGCCGCTCGTCCCATGTCACGGTGTCACGCCCATAAATATGTTACTGCGTAAGCTGCGGTGTCCCATCCTTGAACAGCAACAACCATGTTCACCGTCAAGGCAACCTACAGAAACGAAACTCGCCGATTCACCTTCCCCGACTCAGTTCTCTTTCCTACCTACAACGAGCTCTATCATCAGGTGTGTGACCCTGCGGCCCCTGATCGCTTGCCACCGGCTGGCGCTCACTTTCTCCCTAGCTCTATCGAGTGTTCCCCATAAGCCATAATTATTATCTATCTAGACTCATTTTTTCTCCCGACGCATACAAACCTGGCCGTATCCTTGTCGGCAAGGAGGTACACACAGCTGAAGATTATAATTCATCTGTAGCTCCTTTACGCCGCCTGTGGCCCAATCCTTTGTTGCGATTCACCGTCTTCGACGAAACACCTCACAAGACATCGAGGATGAATTCTGAACGCTCGTCACTATATAGCGACCTTGACGTTCCCTTGTCTGCCAGCTTCGAATTTCAATCTTCTGTCGAACCCACTTGTGATCCTACTTTGACTGTGAACTCGCAGTCAATCGTGCCGCCTCTGCCCTCTCCTCCCCCACCATTCTCTACCTGTATTATGTCCTCCCTTCCCCCATTGTCTAAGATGACCCCTCCACCACCACCGATGACATCCTCTCCGGCAACCACCGAGCCTTGCTGTCCGATTGCGAAGGGCAAGGCAGATATCGGAACTTTGTTGTCCTCATTCAAAGAGGACCTAGATGCTATTCTCCGCAGAGCACTCGGTCCTAGTCACGCGGAGGAGCAAATCAACTCGCCTTTCGTGCCATCTACTCCCACAAAGACGCCCCCTGTCGACTCGACCGCGAGTGCTTCTTCTCGGTGGTGTTTCCTTTGCAAGAGCAGCTTCACTGGCGTTTGGTATGGTTGTAACAAATGCCCTTGGCATGCAATCGTGAGCTGATTGCTATAGAGCTTTAGTTCTTTGACTCATGACTTATTAGTGTTCCGGCTGTTTCTCCAAGTCACCTAGCACTCATACTCTTAGTTTTGGTCCCACCCACGTTGTTCAGCGACGCTCAATCGATGGTTCCACGCAGGCCTTAGTGCAAATTATAAAGGAAAACAGGCCCTGTAGTGACGTGTCGGAACCCGCGTCGTCGAGTTTGACTTCTGAACGTGCACCTTCTGTACATCGTGGTGTCATTTGCGACAGCTGCAATAGTACCGTTGGGGGTATTCGTCATAAATGCTTGGAATGTCCTGGTATGTTTGACTATTCAGTTGGGATTCTCCCTCCTCATTTAACACTAGACTATGATCTTTGCACTGCCTGCGTGGAATCTGGAGCAACGGAGAAACATAATCCATTTCACGAGTTTTTCGACATAGAGACACCGGGATGCATTTACGCTCACGCTGCTCGTAGTAATGACAGAGAGCTTAGAACCCATCAACAATCTGATTTCCCCGCAGAGACACAACAGAGATCCGCTACCAACCCTACAAATCCACTTATCTGTCACTCAGCGACCTGCAATCTCTGTGACTCTCCTATCATTGGGGAACGCTATGTGGGTCATCATGCCATTCCTTAAACTTCGCGCTGAATGTTTGTTTCAGAAATGTGTTGCTTGTCCAGGTGAACCCTCTTCAGCAAACGGTAACAGAATAGTGCTGATTTCTCTAGACTTTGATGCCTGCTCCTCTTGTTTCAGGTTAGTTAACCCATATATGCGCTGATTGAGTTGTACGACATTCAACTGTGCTACAAGGATAACCACGGAACAGCATCCGGGCCACGGATTTGTAAGAGTAAATAAGCCAGAAGACTTGATGGTGAGGAGGCCATATTTTAAACACTATCTTTGCTCACGAACTCAGATACGTGACTCCCTCCCGCTCCGTCAAGTCACCCATCTCGCGTTATGCGATTGTAAGTTATCCGTTCCATTAGTTCATATACACTATTGAGTATTGGCCACAGCATGTCGAAAACCGATTCGCGGTGCTCGGTACAAAGTTAGAAAATTTATTATACATAACTGTCCGATATCTGATCCTCCACAGTGCATGCATCCGGGCTGTCCCGATTTTGATTTGTGTAGTAACTGCGAGGCCCTTCCAATTCCTGTCCACCCGCTGAATCACCCTATGCTAAAGTTGAGGACTTCCGAGTCTGTCATTCCAACTGTCTACCAAGCGCAGGCGATTAACGAACCGAACGCCCAAGAATCTGCACCGATCTGCTGCGAGTCCGGGTCCCGTGTCTCGAATCCTCGAAGCCCACTTGTTCCCCCAATGAAGTCACTGGAACTCACTCCTGTCGCATCTGGGGAGGCCACAGACATAACTACGGAGGACCAAATACCCTCCGCTGAAGAATTTCTTAGCCCACTCGGTAGCCCCGCAAGCACCTCGGAGGTACTCGAGGGAGTGCCCAACTTCACTACCGTCGCACCCTCACATCTTCTAGTTGATGTCACAGACCCACATACGCCTCCTCGGTCAGGCCAACCACCATTGGATATTTATTACCGCCTGTGGCCAAGGGTAAACCAGGAGATGGTGCACTTAATTGCGTTGCAGGTTCCGAATGCTGAGGAACCAGTCGTTGATCCCATGGAAAATACTGTTACCAAACCAATTGCCCATAAGCCTGCTGTGGTGGAAGAGTCGCTTCCGGGGACCCCTGCCCTTCCCATTTTGCAAGTCGGTGAACGCTACGAGGAGTGTCTAGTCTCTCCGCATCAAGGCGCCAAGTCAATCGTTGATAGTCACCCTACTTCCCCCTCATCTACGCCCCCAGTTATCAAGGAATCGCATCCTACCACTCAGCAACTTAATGCGGATGACCAGCAAGAAATGGTCACGGAGGATATAGCGCAACAAAGCAGTCTGGACTCGTCTCTCGTAGGTGACACCAATGTTCCTGATGGCCAGGTCTTCCCCCCTGGAGCAGAATTCGTCAAAGGCTGGCATATGATGAACACCGGTAGAGTGGCTTGGCCTCCCACTACCGAAATTCAGTTTGTTGCTGGCGAAATGTTTGCGCCAGAATGCAGTACATATTTAAGGGCAAAGGTCGGGGTTGTGCATCCGGGAGAGAATCTTGATATTTGGACGGCGGATTTGAAGGTATGTGCTTACCTGTATAGAAGGAGGGTGCACCTGACATCCGTCAAGGCGCCAGATTTGCCTGGGAGGTATGTCGGTTACTGGAGACTCAATGATGGCCAGGGCAATTTCTTCGGGAGCAACGTATGGATTGAGTGAGCCATCCTAGCGCTACCCAAAAACTTGTGTGACTGAATTCAAATCATAGTCTGACAGTAGCAGATCATCATTCTGATCAAGCGAGCGAACATTCACTCGCAGCATCCTCAATGGTGATGCCTAGTGCGCATCCTACTGACTTGGTCAACGCCAGGAACGACGGTCTGGATGCACCGCAATGTTCGGTACTATCCGCCAAGACCGTGACGGATGAAATCGAAGGTGCTGAATCCGACATTTCTTCGGTGTCGCTCATTAGCGTGCCAACATCGGATGACGAGGATGCGGAGTGGCAGGATACCCGGACTCACTCCGAGCCGCTGGAATATGTGGTGCTGTACGATAGCCATTCCGAGGAATGAAAGATTTGATCGTTTCCTTAGTTAAATTCGTGTACAGTTATGGCCTTGACTTCCTGTACGTGTTGATCGTGTTGATATTATCATTGATATGAATGTTCGAAATGAATCGTCTATTGTCACGTGATGCACTTTGTCCTCATAGGGGATGTTGAACGCCATCGGCTAAGCCGCTACACACCTCATGTCAGCGAAGGCCATCACCATCAAGTGATACTTCATGTGTAGCGCGGCCCCGGCATGCCTGGGGAGAAGAAATTTTGGCGACTATCAACCTTTCAACGGGGATTCTCTGGGAAGCAAGACCTGCCGGTGCCCCTCGGGAAAGCCAAGGCGGGGCATCATTCTAGAAACCGCGTTTCGAGTGTGTATCTGTCAGATGGTTCTTCCACGAGCAGTTTTGTCGTTATACACGAGTTCGACGACCCCATACGATCACAACTGACACATGAAGAGTCCGAATATATCTCGCACCCACTATCCACTGTATCATCTTTTTCAACCGACGGTGTTGATACCTCCCTCCGTGATGGTCGACCGACAGGATCCCGAAATAGCTTCCGTCTTGCTGGAGGTCCCTGTAACATTCCAGTGGTCAACACAAGTCCCGACGGCGATCTTGCACACAGACTGTGCGCTGCATACGAATATATTCGCTCCATGCCCTTTGCACCATCACACGAAGTCGTATTTTCCTCAGACCCTCAGATGCTTCGGAAACAACTTGGAGTCCCTCAGCACTCAGTACTCAACTATCCAATCCACTCTTCGCTAGACCTGCCAAATCCTCACGACTCCCCTCACGAGCCTCCCCCATCTCCTATATTACCTCCCACCAGTTCAGCGGGCGCGTCGCACACAGGGCCACTGAAACTTGGATTGCATGTAAACGCGGCCACACAACCACCTTCTCGTCACCACTGCCACCCAGACCCTTCGCAGATTGCAACACAAAGTAAGACCATGGCAACCACATCAGCCCTGATAGATGGTTCTCGCTTACGGTGGTGTGTGTTTGGGACACCTTGGAATCATTGTACGTCGAGTTCCGAACCCTACATCCCAAAGCCGTCGAAGCTTGTCAAACACCGCGTTGCGAAATCCGTTATTTCATTATCCTCACTGTCGTCCCCCCATCGGAATACGGTGAAAGGCACTTTACAAAAGTCAGCTACCGATGTCCTGCCATCCTCCGCTACTCGAAAGATTTCGTTGCCCCAACTTAGATCACCCTCGCCCTTTAGGGTTGACATTGTGAGTCATTGTCTCGCCACCATCCAGCAGCAATGCAGTGACGTCTATCAGCCTCTTCATCATACATGGCATGACCGCCGAACCGATTTTAACTCTTCTGCGGGGAGTCGTGTGGAGATGGACCAATCTCAAGGGACAAGGAGACGAGGAACCAGCGGAAGTACCGAGATCCTTGCTTCCTTAGCCTGGATAGGAACCCCGCCAATGACATCGGATCCCTACGTCATTGATGGGAAATGTCAACACACAAAATCGG
>JBBPLX010000106.1:0-53093 GCA_038090015.1 Leccinellum albellum
GCCAATGCGTACGTCAAAGTTTCAGGCAATGCGAACTTCAGAAACCGTTACGGTCTTTATTTTCGGCATGGCTCGGTTTAAATGCCCATTTAGGTATATCAATCCCGTAACTTCCTCTCCTCTAATCATAGCTCTCGAAACTCGAGCGAAAAAGGGCATCAAACGGTGACGTTAGGGCTGGTTTTGCTGATCACTTACGTAAACACCCTGGTGCTCGGTGGCGTCTGAATCTGCACCAGACTCATACTATTTTTCAGTGGCCGTCGAACCATCAACTCAACGGGGTACTATGTGTTGGGAGAAATTTTAGTATTTCATGGAATAGCCCGAGGTGGCTCCGAATGATTACATTGAAGGGGTTCTATGGCAGGTAATAGCTGCTCGGCCTCTCACAAGCTAACCAATGGTGAAATTCGCACTAGAACAGAAACGATCCTAAGCTAACTTGCGTTCAAGGATTAATAATGGCATGACACATAGCCCAAAGGTTTCATGCGTTCACAATGGTGTCAATGGTGTCGCTCGGTCTGTTGCTCGATCTTGCGCTGGATGCCAAGCTTCGTGATGCCACCGCGAAAAAGGCGCGTTTCGTTGCATACGACAACGAGCCCTCGTCACGTGAACACGCATTCAAGCAATCGCGACTGGAACAGGATAAATAAACGGGTTGAGATGGACCCCGGGCGAGAACGATCGTATCAAGAAGCGGTAGACAGATGAGAGGGGAGAGGAAAGAAAGCAAGAGGAGCTGGCGAAAATTCAGGTCGAGAAACGCGAGAGAAGGTGGAGAATGTTTCGGACGAGAATTCATGCTTCTGGTGTTCCCAACACCGCTTCTGCGCTCGTCTCGTACCTTAGACGTTATGGGGAAATTGACGAGGGCGATATTATATTGCGAACCAAGCCAAAGAAAGCTTCTAACAAGAAAACTCGGGAAGAGGGCGCGGACGAGATTAAAGGGGAGGTGGTTAACACCTTTCTCTCAAATAAGTTCCGCATTCGCGGTAGTCACGGTGGTATTCCTTTCGAGTCTCAGAGAGACATGGCATGGAGGTGCTATGGGCTGGTGTGGTCACAAGACAGATAAGGGTGAACTAGGGGAAAACCCAAATGAGTACAGGTCAGCAACGTCACTCAGCGGAATGCCACGAGGAACCCGATGGAAAGAATAAGGCACTGAAGTACTGACGAACCATGGGCAACCAAGTTTCATATATTCAATAGATTACTTGGTGCCTGCTGACCATTTTGAATGGCCCTGCACATTCTCTACTACTTTTCCTCCACCCTAACTCTTTTCTATCCACCGTTCGTCCTGGCCACCTGCCAGATTAGTGCGATATTTCTCCTGTATACTACTGCACACGTCGTCGAGATTCGAGAGTGCGCCAAGAAGCGCATCTAGGGACGAGAGTCCATCTGAGCATTATCTAAACTTGAGAGTAGGCGTGTTAATAGACGAAAAGAGGTACGCACCATACATTTGAATACGCAATTGTATGAGATTTTCGGAAGGATGGGGGACACTACGAGAAGAGTCAAGAGTCAGTGCTCCGTCGGACCAGGTTGCAATCGTCGAGAAAACAGAAAGGGAATCAGAGGTACTACTATCTCACCTGTAACCACAAAACTCAACTTTCGGACTATAGTCGTTTAGTGAGCAGGCCGTTTAGACTGGGTTGGCATGTCTCACTTTTTCATGAGCATCCATCGGAGTGCATTGCCCATGGTATGAGACTCGTCGAAGATCTGATAAGTAGCAGCGGAGAGGTCTTGTGCCGCACCTTTCATCTGCATAGTGTCATGACACGCTGTGGCTGCAAGACTGGAGAGCATACGATCTTAATTTTCTCTGTCATGACGAACAATATTGTCGATAGTAGGTGATTTGACGAAGCGTTCTAAAACGGAAGTCGGTGTTCGAATCGGCGCGTGAAACTACGTTGATCTAGTTGGCTCGAATGGGCTTATCTCGTTCGGTTGTTGGCAGTGACCAAGCTGACGCATGAACTCCTCACTAAGACCGGCACTGCATGTAGAATGGAAATATGGAACTTGCGTTGCTCACAGAGACCGTGTTACGCCGCCAAACTTTTTGCTGAGAATTGCTTTTCACGAATCAGGAGGTATTTGTAAGTCACAGGATCCCCTGTGTCGTCATCATATCAATGAGAAAGAATCCAGATAAATATCAACATCTCCTTAACTCCTATACTCCACAACTCTTCCTCTTCCTCCTCTCGCCACGATGGATTTGAATCTGGACTATACAGTATACAAGGGTCACCAAACTGGAAGGATCGTCAAGTCTACAGGGCACAGGGACAAACTTGCCTCCGACGAAGTTCTCCTGAAGGTCACCCATGCAGGATTGTGTGGCACAGATGAACACTACAAGATTGCCGACATGGTGCTTGGTCACGAAGGTATAGGGATCGTTGAGAAAGTTGGCTCTGAGGTCGAGACGTTTAAAGCGTACGTTCTCTTTCCTGAACTGGATAGCTCGAGGTTCATCACTCACATGGAATTAGTGGAGATCGCGCCGGCTGGGGGTATCTGCATAATTGCTGTATGCACTGCGACCAGTGCTTGAGCGGGAACGAGATGTTCTGTGACAAACGCGCCATGTATGGAGAGGCTGACCTGGACCAGGGGGCATTTGCCTCACATGCTGTCTGGAAAGCTGCCTTCCTCTTCCATATCCCCGATGCGATTTCCTCTGCAGAGGCAGCTCCCCTGATGTGTGCTGGATCTACCGTGTTTAACCCATTGTACACGTCCGTTCATCCCACCGACCGCGTCGGTATTGTGGGTGTTGGCGGTCTTGGACACCTCGCCATTCAGTTCGCTGCCAAGATGGGGTGTGAAGTGGTCGTTTTTTCGGGTACGGACAGCAAAAAGGAGGAAGCACAGAGACTTGGGGCGACTGAGTTCCACGCAACCAAGGGTGCAAGCAAACTCGAAATTGGACGGCGTCTCAACCATCTGATCATTACGACGTCGTCGCTACCTGACTGGAACTTGTATGTCTTCCACAGATGTGGAGTTTAGGTCTGACTCACTTCCGGACAGGTTGCTACCACTCTTGGAGGCGAGGGGTACCGTATTCCCCTTGACCGTGTCAGAGAAAGATCTCGTTCTGCCAGCGTTACCAGTATTGGTCAAGGGCATCCGGATCCAAGGGAGCTTGCCATGCTCACGCGGGTTACATGTGAAGATGTTGAGGTTTGCAGCGTTGCACGGCATCCGTCCTATGATCGAAAAGTTCCCTATGGATGTTGAAGGGATCGAGGAGGCGGTGACGAAGCTTGAGCAGGGGAAACTTCGATATCGCGCTGTGTTGGTGGTTTAGGATTTATTTATTTATTTAATAACTACATATCTCGATTTAGCAATTGGATGTATGACGTCACAAGATATATGTTGGCGGATTAGAATTTGTCCACTCTGTCCACTCCAAAGTCGAAATCGCCATGTTTTCCCTTGCAGCCCGCACCAGAGCAGCCCTCAGACCGGCTCAAGTTCTCTCTACCTCCCTCCGTCGCCCGATGTGAGCTCTTTCTACCCTCCTGTCCCCTTGTCTTCTCATCTTCCCCTCTAACTAGCACGACTCCCAGAAATGACTCAAAGGTCCCTTTTATCTCCTCTCTTCACTTTAGAGACTGATCAAGACTATAGCACGAGTCAACCTACATCGAAAACGCTCCCGGATGGAACGAAGACCTCGCCACCCCCTCCGAGGCCTTCGTCAAGGTACACAGTCCATAGCCTTTCAAACTACTCCGTTGACTCATGTTCACCAGGCTGACCGTTCACCTCCGTCCCAAAACTCGGACGAGATGCAACGGCGGACAGTTGCCTGCCAGTCGCGCACTCGCGATCAAAACTTGGAGAACTCGACGGCGGCGGCAGCCCAGGGCAACGACCATGACCACGACCCGGACGGCGAGCGCTCCCACGCCAAGTATGCGCGCGAGGAAATCGGCGGCCCGCTTGGCCACGCTAGCATGGGCGAGTTCGAGGGTGTAGTCGGCAATGATGATCTTGGGCCAGACCGTGATGACGACTCGGACGTACAGCTCCGAGTCGACTCGAACGGCAGAGTCGTCACCAGGCGTGTAATCCTACCTAGCGATTCTGGACGTGGTTCCGGGTCTGGGTCTCCAGGCCAAGCAAACGTGAGTGGACGATTTGCATTGGGGGACAGGGAAATGACACTGACTTTGATCAGGTTTGACTTGTTTTGGAAACGTTCTCGGTCACCACTTGTGTCGGATTCGGTAGTAGTAATACACTGGTCCATATGGTTTACACTCCATGAACGATACAAGAAAATGTATACTAGTGTTACATCTCGAATCAGATCATTCACTGCTTCGATTCTCCGACGGTCTCCCCAGGGGTGATGACCGGTCCAACACCAAACGCCCCGAACCCAGGCAATGTCTCGGGCTGAGCCCCTGTTTCACTAGCGGGGAGATGCAAATAACGACGTAGATCAAACCCTTCTGGAAGCGTTAAAGCTTCCGGGCCTAGTTCCACCTTGGAGGACTGTCCCGTAGTCGTGGCCGTGGCCTTGGCTTTAGGCACGGACGACGTAGGAATGGTGACGTGGAGCGTGGACTCAGCGACTACCTGGTTGACTGAGGTAACTCTCCTGGGGTCGAAGTAACCCCGTATGCGGGGATTGGTTTGTGGATTCTTCTCCGTTGGTTCGATTCTGCACGCGGGCCGGGATCATTGATCAACTGTGGTCCTGCCGAGAGCGGAACGAAAGACTTACTCCACATTGATCGAAGAGGTTGCCTTCTTTTGCGTGGGCGCGCCGAGAACGAGGAACTTGGAATCGGAGGTGCTCATGTAAAAGATACCGACGAGGCCAGACTTTTCGAACGCATCAGGATCATCGTTGTGTGCTTGACGAGACGAAAACACGTACGAGCTGTCCCTGGTTTCCAGTCTCAACCTGAGTTACTTGCTCGATCTGGACGGTCGTGCCGTTCTCTTCAAAGCCTGCAGCGCTGTCCCCTTGCAGCTGCGCCTTGTACGCATCGCGGGTCGATAGCTTTCCGTTGAGGACAAACTTGCATGCGGAGGCAAACGTGGCATCGAACGCGGTATTGAAATCAGCTTGCGTCTTTGATACTAGGATGCTCCTCAGGCGGTTTCCCGCCCAAGCAGAGAGAGTAGGGAGAACGATGTTAACGGACATGAGGGGTGACTTGGTGTGTTGAAATTTGGGTCTGGGTGAACGTCCCTCCCTCCGAAGGGGGTTCCCTTTTATCTTACCGGTTCGTTCCAACGGACGTCAAAAGGGTCACCCCAAGTCTGTCAGCATCGGCGCAGCCTATGCAGCGATCCTCGGAATGAAAGTCACAGCAGTAAGCACTCGGCATCCCAATTTTCCCGTGTTCATTTCCGCCAGCACCGCAGTCGCCGCCATCGGTGATTCGCCATCACCAGGTGGACTCTGCGTCGTCGTCAACCAAAGAAATGAGCGGAGGGGTTTCTAATGTTTAGTGTGAGTCTGCCACCGCGCTCGGTAGTTGGCACGGATCCCAATTGTTCTGCCAGTGTACAGATTGACTGAGTCACAAATGGACGCGTGTCATATGCGTCGGGCTTGAGGTGGTAGTGACAGAGAAGGTATGTCATAGTACGAAGTCGCGTATTAGAATGCACAGGTTATAGTTACCGTGACATACTCAGGATTAGGCAACCGTGTGGAAGACCGCTTACCGCCCCAACGCGGAGCGGCAAATAAATTAGCCGCCGTTGGGCCTTGATGCGGCTGTGCTCCTTTCAAAATGGCAAGATCCGCTGTGTTGAAATCACAAATATCATCTACCAGACGTAAGGATCATACAAAATCTCCCAGCTGGACCAACCTCAGGTCCAGAGGGACCTGTGCGGTTACATCGTCCCCTGCTGGAGACCGAACTACGGGGACTTGGATACCGTTGACCTTCCAGTAGATTTCTTTGGTGTTCCCATTTTCGTCCGGTGTGCTGGGTAGAGCGAAATGGATGCGCGATATAAGCGTTGTCACCACTTGCTCTGAGAAGGTAATCGTTCGTGTATCAGCTCAATTGCATAGCTTGAGATGGCTGTGGTCCCACTTACTAATTTCCATTTCCGCAAACTTGAAGCCGCTATAAGAGCGGTACGGCGTACACGTCAGACTCGGACAGGGATAAGAACAGGCATCTGAAAAGAGACATACATGCATGCTCGACCACCCCCGAGGAAGGTCATCCTGAAGGTGATCATCGGATTAGCGTATGGTAGAACGATCTCTCACCATATCTACCTACATGGATGCATAAACGCCTGGGTACTTCATACCACCTTTCAGTCCCGGAGTCTTTTCTGCCGATGCGGAATTCGAGTCTGTCTCAGTGCCGTTTTCGGAGTCCCTATTGAGTTGAACACGTTTGCCGGTTGAGGTAAGCCAGCGCTCAGGTCGCCACTCCGATGCGTCGTCTCCCCATAGATCCTTATTGTGATTCGCGGCTAAAAGAGACATGATCAGGGTGGTGCCTTTGGGGATGGCAACTTCCGAGAGCATTTCTCCCGTGACGGATCTGATGGGCCGATACAGCGGGAGTATGGCGTCTTCGCGAACGCTAGTAACGCAAGACCTGAGCTGATAATAGATGGCACAATGTTGAACCACCTTACGTTCTACTCAACACGGACGTAGGAGGATGCACCCTCAACGTCTCTCGAACGACAGCATCGAGATAAGGAAGATCCATAAGGAGATCATATGGTAAACCAACCTCCTCCCAGGGACCTGTGGTATCACGAGATGCAGCATATTTTTGTTTCGCATACCGCACTTCTGTGCGCAGGCGGGCTTGGACCTCGGGCTTGTTAGCCAGTATCCAAAGGATGCGACATATAGCGGTCGTCGTGGTTTCGAACCCTGCAAATATGACTGTGCTAGACAATATCTTGGGATTCAAGTTGTCATGGGCATGACACGTCACTCTTACTTCATTTGGCCCAGAAGCTCCTCATCCGTGAGTTTATCAGTGCCATCAGAGGAGGAGTTTGCCCTCACTGAGCTAGGGTCATTACCATGTGCATGTAAGGAAAGACGTATTGAACTCACGCATAATGCTCATGATATCTTTACCTTTGAAGTGAGACGTTGGACTTGGAAGACCCTCTGGCTCAACGCGGCCTTGCATGATTGCCTTTTTCTCTGCAAAAATGTTCTTGCTGGTCGCGTCCATGATTCGGACAATGCGACGAAGTTCCCTGAGAGTCTCGAGCGGGGCCCAATCCATCATTTTCTTACGCCATGGTAAGGAGAAAGTGCGAACGATGAAGGGGATGAAGGGGCGCAGCATGACCAGTCTGAGTGCCGTAGGACTGTCAAAGAAGTGGAGTAAGTGATCGACGTATACGGTAGACAGTCTTACGCTAGGTTTCGTATCGCCTGCAAGTATTCGTTCTCTTTATCTGCGTCCAGAGCGTCAAAGGAGTGGCCGAGAGCTGCCTGACAGATGTACTCGAGAGCGCCGCGAGACAGCCATGGAAGTATATTGATCTCTTTTGCGGCTAATTTGAATGAATGGCAGGTATGACAGGAGATACGGACACGTACAGCGATCAGATGGCAACTGCGATTGGAGTATTGCACAGAGTCTGTCCGCGATAGGCTGTATGATGGGAAGCAAGTCACGCATGTTGGAGAGCGAGAAGACGGGGTTGAGCATCTTGCGCTGCTTCCTGTGTTGATCACCTTGGAGGGGAGACACGTTGTAGGGCTAGCGTCGCGGAGGAAACGCAAGAGAACACACCGAGGGTCGAGATGAGGCCCGGACCGAAGATGAGATTGTTCGCTCTGCCGGGCAGGTTATGACATCATTGATAAAGGGAGGCTGGACCTACGCGATGAACATGTCAGTCTCGGTGTATATGTGCTGATCCTTGATGACTATATGATGGAGAGCGAGGGGGTCGGATATGTAAAGCTGCTGAGTCTAGGGAATGGCATGAGTGATTTTATCAGATCTCGGCAAAGAGCGAGTGTAATTACCCCGAGCAAAGCATGGATTTTGACGGCTCCACCATACTCGTTGACCAAGTCGAGGTTATACTGGAGGGCATCGCGAAAAAGACGATGGTAGTTGCCTGAGAAGACGTGGGTGTGAGGATAGCGAAATTGTGCACGGGGAACGCACCTGAGAACCAATGGTCCTTTGCTGGACCGCGGATGATTGCGAGGAGGGACGGTGGGGCAGCAATGCGCCTCAGCAGCCTGTAGAGGACGTATGCAAGTACTGCGGAACCAAACAGACGAATGCGAGCCATGTAGAAGGGATGAGAAGGTAGCGCGGACGTAACAAGAGTCCGATCATATCTCGTCGCCGGAAGAATGTAAGCCCAGGTACACGTGATGATGGATGAGGAAGAACCCACATGGACCTACAATCCCCGTCCATGCATGGCAATGTAATAATAACCAGCCTGGCCGTGTTCTGCTGCCCACTCTGCTCCCATGGAACTCAACAGTGACCTCGCTGCTCTCATCGGTTTTGGCTGCGAGGCCGCTCTCTGGGGTATGTCTACTAAGAGTTCGCCCCCAATCCTGGCTTATTCTCTCTCCAGGCATCAACTGCGCCCTCTTTATCGTCTCTCTCAGCATCCTCAACCAAAGACGCCTCTGGAATACCCTTAACAATCCAGTCGTTTATCTCAACTGCTTCATCTTTGCTTGCTGTACTACCCATTTCGCTCTCGAATTTAGCCATTTCTACTCTGTCCTGGTGAGCCCTCACGCAGTGTGTCCCTGATCAATCATGACACAATATTTGACAGAGTACTACCGGTGTCAGCGGTTATTCCAGCGAGACAAGCGAGCTCTATGCAGCCGACTTTTTGATATCCTTCACTGATCTACTCGGTGATCTCATCCTCATATATCGTTGCTGGATGCTATGGGGAAAAAACTACTACATCGTCCTGATACCTTTCCTCGCTTCAGTCAGTGGCTTCGGTAAGAGTACAACCTCCCACAGGAACATCGCCTCCTCATTAATGACAATCTATAGCCTGCATCATCGGTGTCATTGATATCCTCCTCGCCACTAACCCCACGGCCCCTGCGCCCCCTGCCGCTCTGGTTCCCCTTGGTCTCGCTGGATATGTCCTTCCCCTTTGCACCAACGTCATCGTCACCACTCTCATCGTCTATCGTATCTGGAGCTCCTCTCGCACAGTCCCCAACTCTCCCCTCCAGGTCGGTCGAGGTGCCACTCGCCATGCTATGGGCCTTGTCATCGAGAGTGGCGCACTCTACCTTTTGATCCAATTGATCTTCGTCATCTGCTTCGCCATCTCCAATCCCGCCGAGGGGATCCTCGCTGTCATGGCTGTCCAAATCTATGTCAGCATTCCCACGCACTCTTTCGAAGCATCTCTTCCTAACCCCATTTTAGGGCATCGCTCCCACACTTATCATCATCCGCGTTGGTCTCGGTATTTCCACCGAACAAACTACCGGGTCAGTCATGTCCACCCGCATCCAGTGGGTTGCCCGCCGTGTGGAAGACAACGGTACCTCTGCGACCAACTACACCGACGGTTTCGCCACCAGCACCGACATGGAAGGCACGAAAGAATCTGCAAAACATGACCATGATACAGAACTCAAGGTCTTCGATTATGCACCCTCCCATAGGGCTGAGGGTACCCCTAGTCCTGTTTAATCTCGTGGCAGCGAATGGAGAGCGGCGGAGAGGGGAGGGAGGAGGGAAGTTATGTCCTAGATACACTGTTCACATCATGACGGAAAAAACACATTCGTAGCACACGCACACACAACCCACGCTCACTCGAGTGGTAAACTCGGGTGATCGGCCACCCACCGACGTAATACAGTCCAGTCTTTACACCTGTGAACTGAACCGACGCCACTTGCCGTGTGGAACCAACTTCCGTCCTCGAACTGTGGAATGTCGACTTCTAGCGTCGTGTCCGCATGACAAATGAGAATCTGCCTCAGATATCGCAAGCAGTGCTGAACGTGTTCAGCCGCATGCGTTCGGTTCGTCAAGTAGCTGACGCGAATCACGTCGAGACAGTGGAGCTGATGGAAGAGCGACACGTGGAACGTGCGGTCGTCGGGGCCCAGACGTATGAACCCGTCCGAGGGAAAAAGGGTTCCCCATTCATCATCGTCGTAGAGCGAAAAATGCTCAAACCCCGGTACCACGCTCAGCCCGGCGAGCGGTAGCTCGACCGGCAAATCAGAAGGGAAGTCGTCCCCTATGTATGCTGCAAGTGACGACGATGTTAGTTGGTGGGCGAGAGTCATTTTCCCCGACTCGCATCTTTTTCAAAAGACTTACTCCATTCGTGGGCAGGCGGCAACAGGGACCGCACGGTATAGACGGCGTACGACGTGAACGCGATGTTGATGACCGTCACCGCGGCAAGCGCGGCGAGACAAGCGATCGTAGCGCTGGACGGTCGCCGGAAAGGACGGGAGAACAGAGCAAGGTCCACACCACTATTCCAGGCGCGGGAAGCGATACTGCTGCTGGGAGAAGATGGTGACATGGATGTGGATGGGGGGATGTAGAACCAGTCAGACGAACGAACGGATGATAAGTAAGTGAGCACATAGCACTTTGATCGCAGCGGTGTCTGAATTATATGGTCACCATCAGTTCATATCGAAAACTGCGGCACCCCCTTTCCCATACTTCGGTGTTGAGCCGAGCAGTGTCCGAAAGCGATGCGTACCGTGACGAGAGCAAGCTGAACAAGGCAAGCCACGGGGAACGTGGCCTTGGAAAAATGGCAGCAACATACACATGTAACCACGATATAAGTAGGCTGTCCCTTCCCCACCGCACAGTCACCTCCGGGAGTCGACACAACCCATCTACTGCATACACCTAATAGAGTGTGTGAGCGCTTGAGCGCCCCCTCCGAAAAGGTTTGATATAAACATCGATCTGGGCATCGCCAACGGATCGACTTATAAAAAGTACAAACAGACGGCACCTGCCCATTATAACGCTACTCTACCTCTCTCAGCGGGATCCACGCTCGTCCAGTGCAAGTCCAAGCGTGGCAACGTACAGGTGAGTCTACCTGGTGACAAGGAGATGCAATTCATCCTCATATTTCCTTATTATCAGATGAGCAGCGACGCTTATATGGCTCTCAGCCAGGGGGAAAATGACGAGCTCGAGGCCGACAAAGAGCACCTCCTCTCCCCCTCGGATAGATTCACCCATAATACTTCCGTGGAGGCACCTTGCCGCAGCACGATCATGTTGTCCCCACACTGGATTGCAGTGGCGGTGATCCTGCTTTTGCTCATCAACGCCGGTTGCCTGCTCCTTACTACCCACCAACTGCATCATGCTTCTCGAGTACTGAGACCGCATCTCAACTTTGCAGACAATCGCGACCTTCCTCGACCAGATCCGTATGATGGGCTTTGATAAATTGTTTTAGTATTAGCGAGCCTATGGACGACGGTGACGTTACATAAATAATCCATGTTTCGGAATGGCGACCGGCGCTGGTGCGCTATCGAGATAGCTGTGATGTACATCCATATTTTTGGGCCATCGTCCGAGTCCACGCTAATTTCCTGTGTGAAAGACATTCACATGGCCCGCCCTATGAGCGTAGCACTGGGATCAAATCCTGTGTCCTCGGGTGGTGGAAACGCACAACAATGAATGAGAAGGCAGGGAAGGGGTCAATAGTGGATATCTGAACGAGCCATGTTTGGAAAAAAAACGAACCTTGTGACGACGCTCAAGGCCTCATCGCCCCTTCGGGCTCGACGGAAATACGATCACAAGAGAAGGAAGCACAAGCGGATATAAAACCTGGGGAAATCAAGCTCCCGTTTTTTCCAACAGTCTAACACCCTTCGACGCCGAGAAGCATCCTCATCATGCTCGCATTCGCCCCCAGCCTACTCATCTCCTTGCTTGCAATGACCTCATGCGTCGTCGCCAGCGTCGTCAGAGGCGTAGGTTGGTCACTTTCTGTCGACGATATCGAAAACGAACCCTGATGGTCCATGTCACAACAGTGAATCGTGATGTCATCGCTCCCGGTAAGGACGACGTTTAATGCTAATTGCCACGCAGAGCCATTACCACCTTGTCTAGATATTGGGAACGTTGTCATGCGGGCTGTAGATGCGGAGACGCCAGGTCAGTGACATGCGATCATGTGGCGGAGTACCTATCTTAAATCCCTGCAGCGCCTTCTTCTACGGAGCCGCCAACTGCAACCCCAGTACCTGGAGCCCTGTTTGTAGGCAAAGTCCATCAGAAACTTGGTTGGTGAGCTGGCCCGAGCGTGGCTGACGCCGACGCGGCTCAAGGGGAGATCAGAGCAATTTTACGTCCAGGTGGACAACGTATTTATCTCGATTTTGGTTGACAGTCGTGTCCCTTGGTGTCATGTATTTTTTATATAGTTATAGCCCACTCCTTGGAGCGCTCAAAGATGGACTGGACATGCGATGCATGTCTTGGTTGTACAGCAAAGTGCCATGATGACGCTCACCTAGGGATTTGTATGACCGTGGGAATGTTTATAATTACCAGAATCCGTTTAATTGATCCGCATCCTCGGCGAGCCTGTGCCTATGAGGTGAGTAACTGGCACGGCATCATGGGCTGAGTAGGCTTAGGACTCGTTCGAGTCAATCCGTGTTGCCCGCCTGTTCCTTTCGGGCACATCGGTTACCCTAGCCGCTCATTTCAGAAATATTAGCAGTGCCTGCGCAATGGCCGTTACACTTGAACTCCCGGACAGAATGACAGCCCGGCTGCCCGGTGGTCTGTAGCAAGTCAGGAACGTTCCTTAGTGGGATTTGCCTCGGGGTCGAGCAAACCCTGCAATACAGAGAAATACGTACACGGAGAGCTCAGGAGAGCCGTGTTGACATGACAGTAAGTTATGCTCATCAGTAGCGCCGCACTGCAGGTATTCATCTGCTCATCAGTTAAGCTATTCGCATGGGAGCGTCCCTCGAATCAAGGCACGCGAGACACCAAGGTAGCAAAGAGACGTAGGCAGGAATAGAAAGGTGGAAGTTCAAAATCGGGAATACGCAAGTATACGGCCGCTGCTCACCGTAGCAACGTGAACCGAGCACCCGCCGCATCCGCATAGCAGTGCAAAACACAGTGTCATTATACTGTGTTTAGGTGACGGTTGCATTGACCATGGATGACAGGGACAAGGAACGGTCTCCCGAAGAGGTTGATTCAAGGGGTAGTAGGGTGAGGACAGCCTGGGACGAGTCAAGGTGTACGGAAATCCGGCGTGCACAGGTGAACAGCCGACTGCAAGGGCAAGAAGCATAAAAGGTTTCGGGTCGGACGATGGCTTCCCTTCAAACATTCAAACACTATCGCTCGTTGAGCACACGATCTCACCATAATGCGTTGCTCCACCGTCACCACTACCTGTCTTGTCTTGTGTGCCATCGCACCATCTGGGCTTTGCGCCCCCCTTCCTACGGATAACTCGTCCCTCTCTGGCGCACTGTGGAAGAACCGGATCCACGAAGTGGTTAACCCCAAGACCGGAGCATCAACGAGTAAGTGAACTTGTGAAAGGCACATGGCGAGGCTGACAAAGAGCTGGCAGGCATCGTCGCTCCAACACCCATCGCACACGACGTGAATGCATAAAGGCATCACGGTAAGTGTAATCATGGACTGATGATTGGCGGCCTTGAACTGAATGGAGCGTTCAGATCCTGACATTGGCATATCTACGTCATATATTATTATGATAATTATTATTTATTTAGAAATTGTAGCCGTAGCCGATACTTACAATAACCCAATTAGTAATTACATCTACTATAATCTACTTTACAATTACCGTGCTTCCACACTCCAGCATTAATGAGCTTGCTCAATCTAGGCGAGTACTTCAGTATTTCCGTGTTGCGGTGTCTGCCCCTATCCTACACCGGGACATTTGCTGCAATCTTCATCGTCTCCAGCGTCTTCAAACTTTTAAAGCACCTCAGAGTATGCTCCACACCACCCAAGTGTTCCATGTACTCACCCATAGTACTTACAGGCCGTCGACTTCCTTCCTGGTCTACGCGTTCCTTTTCAGCCGTTTTCTATCTTTGCCGTCCTCCTGCCAGAGACATGGTGGAACCCAAGTCGGTCCCTCCCTCGCCTCGTCGTTCCTTTCCTCACGTTCCTGCTTCACTGTTAGGTACAATTTTCACTTGGTCCTGGAGAAAGAATAAAAACAGTGCGTGTGTCTCTGCTCTTGTGTTATCAGACCCACCTCCTTCCCCTAGTTTATGATCGCTATGGCTGTGACACCGTCTCCATTGTCCCGTTTGTCGGTACCACTCCCATGATATATACCCGTTCCATGGAAGTTGGAAGGCAGATCGTCGTTGACGGACAAACGTCCGGGGCCTTTAGAAAGCCGCATAACCTGGGCCGTTTCTTTCTGTGAGTCTAATACAGTGGTCTATGCCTGGTATCTTGAGCATGCACCCCCTAGGCTCTGGGGCCCCAACATAATTTCGTCAGAGGGCGAATCATGGAGAAGACACAGGAAGGTCACGAGCCCTGCATTCAACAACGAGATGTAGGTGGTTGGTTCATCGAGTCTGCGTTCGGCGTCTAACCTAGCTAAGGTATTCCTTCGTTTGGGATGCCTCGCGGAAGCTTTACATGGACATGGTTTCCGCTGAAGGTTGGACTACAAAGGACGTTGTCGAGGTTCCCAATGTCCATACTCTTACATCCAAGGCAAGCTTGTCGTCAAAATACTTTTCAAAACAACCGCTCATGTAATGCGTCACAACAGTTCGCATTCATCATATTTGCATCGGTTGGCTTTGGATTGCCGTTCACATGGGGGGCCGACCCGCCTGCTCACCAAGGTGAAATGAATATACAGGAATGCATGCAGATTATCACGAAAACGAACATGTTCGCAATCGCTGCCCCTGCATGGGCTTGGAAATTGCCATTCCCATGGTTAGTGCAGGCATTGTTTTGCGTCAACTGGAAAACCTCAGTTATTCACACGACAGGATTAAACGCACTCGTCGTGCTTATGATATCATGCGAACGTTCATGTACTCCTTGGTCGGTACCACCCGGAAGAACATACAATCCGGTGACGACGATGCAGTAACCAAGTCAAGGGACATATTTTGGCGCTTGGTTCGGGCTTCAGAGAATGCAGGAAGTAAGACTGGCCTAAGTGATGATGAGGTGGTAAGTAAGACTGGAAGTTGTTGCTCCAGTAGCAAGGAGTGACAGGCGACATCTATTTAGATTGGCAACGTATTCTCCTTTTTGTTTGCTGGCCATGGCAAGTACTTGTCCCGGTTCATGTTTGTCAGCGTGCTCACATTCAGACATAGAGACTACGGCGCACACGTTGGCAGCAACCCTTGCGTTCCTGGCTTTAGACCATGGTCTTCAAGATGAACTCGTTGCCCAAGTGCAAGAGGCGACACAAGGAAGAGAGGATGATACCTTGGTGAGTGCGCTAGCAATTCTCCTTTCATTCAGTTTTGGGAACGCATTACCCAGTTAACGGAAGATTACTCAAAACTCAACAAGCTACTTGGAGCATTCTATGAAGGCATTCGCTTATTCCGTAAGTGACGGGTTGTCATCCTTCGACTCCATGCCTATGTTGTGGATATTGGATATTGTAGCGGCCGGTGTCTTTCTTGCGCGCGAGGCGTTGCGCGACACGATCCTGAATATTTCTGACGGAAATGAACCCAAGATGCTATCCATCAAGAAGGGAACGCTTGTAAGTCGTTGGTCGGTGCTATAATTACGAATTGGTAACTGAATTTGCTCTAAGCTGATAGTAGATATGGTTGGCGTCCGTGAGTACGATGCGTGGCTTTCGCGAAATTGCAGCCTAGATAGGATCCTATAGAGTATCACCCACGTTACTTTTCCGAGCCTGAGGAATTCCGACCCTCGAGGTGGTACAAGCAACATTCGGCTGAAAATGACGAGTCGGAGGAATACACTGCTTTCAGCATTGGTATGGCACGAATCCTAACCTGTAGGTCTGGTTTATTAATGTTTTTGAACCACAGGTCCTCGCGCATGCCTTGGGCGCAAATTCGCGACGATGGAGGGCGTATGCCTTCTCGCGATGATGTTGCGAGATTGGCGGATCGAGCCATTGCTTGCGATGCAGCCGAACGGCCGATTAGAGACGGTAGACGAATGGCGGGGCCGGGTGTTCCAGGTGAACCTTGATATCACTCTAGGTATCAAGGATGTACCTCTTAGATTCGTGAGACGCACATGATGAATAGAGCGGTGTTTGACGCGGGATGTCCAAAAGCAGCGATTGTCGGGGTGGCGCAGTATCCGCGCGGGTTCAACAGCGGAAAAGTTGATCACCCCCCCGTTGCATCCTGATGAACACTTACGACCTCCGTTAACTTATCCTCCTTCCACGTATTGTCATGATTTTCTTTCTTGTAATATCATTCTTGTCTTTCGTGGTCGCACAAACCACCCCATCCCCGAGGCAAGCACACCAGCAACCGTATTTGCATAACAAGTACTCATTTGCAGCAGATGGGCGCAAGCAGTCTCTCTGTTGGAGGACACGCTGTACGTCCACGGTGGACTGAGCGATCCGTCCAACTCCTACACGTACAGCTCTGCCCCAGAGCTATCCGACCTGCTAGTTCTCGATCTCTCCATATCTTTCAATTCCTCGTCCCCTCCATGGCAGCTCTTCTCCGCAAATGCTTCGCCTGCCGTCGCCTGGCACACGTTGTCCGCTTTCAGTACCACCGAGCTCTTAATGTTTGGGGGCCAACCAGGTCCCAACTCCCAGGAAGTCCTTATGACCCTCAATGACTCTTCTGGTTTGCTCTCGACTGTTGGCAAGTCCGGTCCATTTTTCCTCATGGAACCACAGAATTGGAAGAACGAACCTATGCGCAGGATCCGTCACTCCTCGTCATATACCAGTGGCAAAGTATGGATTATCGGCGGTGAAAAAGCAGACGGTTCTGGCAATGCATTCAGCGACCACTACGCGTTTAATCCATCTGGTCCAGAGTTCATCCAATTGCCGTCCTCGAGCGCTGCACCGCCCGATATCTATGGTCATGCGTCCCTCGTGCTATCAGACGGACGCCTCCTGGTCCTCGGAGGATACTGCGCGTCGTGCTCTGGGCTCGTGCCTATGGACACAGTGTGGTCTCTAAATACCACGACCAGCACTCCCATTTGGGAGAAGGTCTTCGTCTCAGACCAATCATTACCGAGCCCTCGTCGCGACTTTGCAGCGGTTGTCCTTCCCACCAGTCAAGTCCTCATCCACGGAGGCGGCGATGGGCAGCTCGAGACGACATACAGCGACGGCTGGGTTTTGGACACCGGTCAGAACCCCATGGTCTGGAGCAATGTTGCGGCTCTCGCGCAGCTAGGTCAGAGGAAGGACCACCTTGCAGTCCAAGCAAGTGGATATGTGTTATTCTGCTTTGGTGAGTAGCAAGGAGCGCGTTTTCGCTGAGATGGTCATGCTTAACTGCCACCATAGGGTATGGCTCCTCCTCTCCTGCATCAGCATCCTTATTCATCTACGATCCAATGACGTCCTCGATGGTTACGTCTTATACTGCGTCTTCTCCCGACTCAACCCCCGGCATCACCTCATTGCCGGATCCATCACCGACAGGTTTAGACCCAAATCCTGGTGGAGTGTCGAGCACTGCTTCTCCTGGAGGCACACCGGGCAGTCCTTCGTACACTTCTGGTTCGTCCACTGGCTCAAGGACCCGTACTACCGCTATCGTACTCGGCACAACATTTGGAGTTCTCGGGCTTGTAGCAGCTGGAGTCGGGACGATGTACTACATGAAACGAGCGCGCAATCGCGACAGCCAGGAAACCGGGAGATTTTTGCCACTTGAAGACAGCCCCGAGCTCTCGGAAGACGGATCGGTCCGTGGCTCTCAACCAGAGGCCGTACGCCTCGACTGCCAGGATATTGAAACGGGCAGGGCGACTGACGGGTTAGGCGTGATGACGGGCATTCTCGCACACCTTGGCGTCAACAAATTTGGTTCTAGGTCTCACCAACCGCGAAGGGACATGTTTGCTGATGAGGATGCCAGATCGTTTGGTTGGGTTGGACCCTCGAGCACCGTGCACAGGCAGGGTAGTGGGGGGACAAGCGCTTGGTCCCTCCGCTCTGTTGGTGCGCTGGTACGCGGGGTGATTGGCCGCGAGCCTAGCGGATCTGAAGCAGATCAAGGAAATCACGAGTGGGAGAAGATGGATAATCTCCGCCAGGGGGGCGAAGAAGATTTGATACGTCAAGGAAGTCGCAGCACTACTCCTTCGCATCCGATCCATCGGAAAGACGCAAGTCCCTTCTCGTATACCGATCCATTTCAAGACTCCCTCTCGGACGACGATTATTATGACCTCGAATTACGCCCAGGCATTCCCGAGAAGGACGCAGATTACGATAACTGTATTCCGAGGAGTGGCAAGATTACTATTTCTGAGTGGCCCAGCCTGAGTCCTCAGGATTACATTCGGCCATTTCCTCAACCCTCACTCATGCTTACTCCTCTCAAAGAAGTCTCATGCGCGTCGCTCACGGAAGATTCACTCCCGTCTTTGCGAGAATCTTCGCACCAAGAGTTAATAATATCTTGTCGTGTGGACAATGCCACGCTCACCCCACCGGCTAGCACATCTTCGGTATCCTACAGCCCCACGCTTACACGTTCCTCTGACCCACATGCTACCACATTCGTTCCTCGGTATTCGACCATTTCGGGTTCTACTTCCTCTCATTCACCATCAATATCACGTCATGATACCTGGTGGACGCGCATAACGAAATCCCCACTCATTGACCGTCGCACGTCGATCACATCATCCAAGCCACTGGATTTTCGAGACCCGAGACCCGCCCCTCCACTCGCTGCATGTAAAGAGTCAAAGAAATCGGTTGCTGCTCCTGCGCTGTCTGATGATACACTTGTTGATATACCTGTCAGACATGGTAGATCGTTGTCCTCTGCCCACAGCGGACGCACGGCGAACACCGACTCTGCGGAGCACCTTGGAGGCAACTACGACGTGGTTCAGCGTTTCGCCTCCGATGGATCGAGCTCGCGGCGGGCGCCATCGCTTGCTTCTGCCGAAATAACCGAACAAGGTATATTTACTAGCGCTGTTGATAACCCTGCGCCTGCCGAGGGCGCTCCGTCAAGCATTTTGACCTACGTCGATCCGCCACGATCAGCGCTGTCCTCGGCAGTCCCTGCTCACTCCATGGAGATCGAGTCTGAGACGTCCGCCGAACGTCTGATGTCATCACATTTGAATCTGACGTCCCCCAAGAGGGGAGCCGTCGTGTCTAACAAAATAAGAGCATACGAGCACAGATTATCTCAAGAATTGGGATCACAGAAAACTCCTAGTCTCAGAAACACGCGGCGCCGCGAGGAAGTACCATCACGGACTAGACCAACCATACAGTACGGCGTCGCTCCTCGTCCGTCGTTATTTATCGCAAACCCTGATCTTGGACATCTCCCGTGACTTGGATTTACCCAGAGATTTTGTTTACGAAGATTGTGTGTCACTGTGTATGCTATGCTGTGTTATATGAACTTATATCGTGGTGGACAAGTGTGTGTATTATTTGTGCTTTCTATGGAGTTGTTATCTCGATACCCTGTCGTACGGCCCTATGACTGCGTACACGGAGACGTTTCAAACTGGTGGGCCTCTCACGTCACTTGGCAGCTGGAACAGTTTACACAAATCAAGCCAGATACCGTTGTCACGACTAGAGAGGGAAACCGAAAGCGGTGCGAACTGCTGTAATGATGGCACTGCCGGCGGCACAACGTGTTTCTGTTCGCTCACGGTCATATATAGTCAATTTATCCTTAATGGACCAGCGGACCCTGGTACTATTTGTTGCTGTACCTGGCAACTACGAGAACTCTGCTACTGTGGCCCCATATGGATGAAGAGGCCCAGGGATCGGGGTAACGGCGGCGGAACGAACCTACAAAGTAGTTCGGATCTGGTAGCCGCTCTTAAGGTAAGTTGCCGGACCCGTTCACCGTGTGAGATCGACGGAAGAAGAAAGAAAGAACAACAAAAAGAAAGGGAAAATGAAAATGACAAGATATGGACGCGAGCACCCGAGTCCGGGTTGATTGATTCACCGTAAGCCTACTAGTTCTGCCGCGAAGCATACGCTGTCTGTGGGCCGTGAGCGGCTACAGTGGAGGTGCATTATTCAAAAGGATGTCATGATGACGGGAGATGGATCCCTCCCCCTCGGACATGGCCGAGTCGAGAGTGGAATAATTTTTTTTGCGTATTCGTTTTGGTTTTGCCACCCGAGCCCTTGCCCTATGGAGGAAGATCAGTGGCGGTATCCTCCTTGGAACATGAAATAATTTTTCATTTATGATCCACTTTAGAAGACTGCGCAACAAAAGAGTCAATACATAACCTCACAGGGGACGGGCAATACGGACACGAACCAGCAACGAAAAACAAAAGCATGTGTGAACCGGCGGAGTTCGTCCCTTTTCATACTTAGGAGAAGTCTACGTGTGTGTAAGCACGTCTAATCGAGGGAGGAGTCTCTTCGCAGAATCGCAGAATTCAGACCGTAAAGTAGGTGATATAACGGGAGGATGCGGTCGCACGTAAGTACAGTTTGACGGCACAAGGTAGGGTTCCATACCTGGGAAGCGGGTTCGCAGCGGGAGTCTGATCCGGTCGAATAGGAACTAGCGTACAAGACACACTGTCAGCTCTAGGCTCAGCGGACATTTTCCAATCAGAACCGTATGTCCTACGGTCACATTGCCGCCAGCAGTGGCCGTAGCAGGTCATGCAGCTGTGGAGCCGTGTGATGCGGATAAGTACGAGCTCGTCCATTTCAAGCGTGTCATGGCTTCTGCCGTTGGCGTGCTGTGCGTTCGGTCGAAAGCCTATCCCGATAGAGTCTAGCGTCTGCGTGCTTGCACGCAATAGTCAGGCGCACCCCAAAGATACGAGCCTACGGAAAAGGGGCGCTTAAGGTCCGATGAAGAGAAGGGGCGAGTGACTTACAAATTCAGGGTTCGATACGTCCACGAGGACGCTAGCCACACTTGTGGACATGTTAATATGATGCGTTGTCATACGGGCTAGACGGGCCCAAAAAAAGATGTACAACCGTCGCGAAAACCCGACCTGACTCGTTGTTACGACCCGCGGCGAAATCTTGCTGTGAACTGGTAAACAAATCCTCCGAAACGTAGCAGCTCTCGTCTAGGGAAGAGAGATGGAATAACGATACACTGACTCCCTCGAGTAATTTGAAGACACTTGCCAAGCGCGTGGCACCCGGCCACCATCAAGGAACTGCGGATTGCATCCGGAGTGGATACATTTCCTAGGCGGCTACCGTATCGGGGCAAACAAAAAATGTATGAATGTGTGAGGTTTAGAAACAGGTCAGACAGCTTCAAGGAGTAAACGATAACGAAACATGTCTTTGCGGATGCGATGATCCCTACCGGGATCCTGCAATCCTATGTTTTCGGCAGAGTTACCCTCGCTGACCAGTGATTGAGGTAGATCGGAGTCCTCGACAGGCTCATAGGCTCGGCTCGTACCAGGTACTCTTTGCCCAGAGCGTACTAGACCAGCAAAACAAGGTTAATACTGGCAATCGTATGGAGGAGTCCTAGTAAAACCACGTCACCTGCGGCGTTGATGGTGTGAAAGGCGGCTAATTAATTGATCGAGTTCAATAACAAAGTGTTTCAAAGAAACACCAGCAGATTCTAGCAGAACTCATCACGGGTGCAAGAACTGTTGTGTATAGTTAATGACTGCCCTGCTTCGCATATTAGTACATTGGTTGAATAAACGATATATGGACTTGAAATTCTGAAAGCCGAGCGATTAAAGTCAACATTATAATATTAAACGACCTCATTGCACGACGGCCCATCAGGTGAGTGGATCCTGTGACAGTGTGTTTATTTAACTGTATCATTTAACTCCATGGTTCGTTTCTAAGGAATGTGGCGGGATGCTGTATTCATCGCCAATGACTCTGTTTCGAACTGACATCATACATGTGAAACCCTTGAACAGGCGACTCGGAGAGGGTTAGGCATGCAATGGAATTTCTCTGATCCTTGCTGTGGCGACATGTTTTACCGACAATTGCAAGTTCTGAGAAGCGGAACATTTCCTTGTCCAGCCGCTCGAATCAATCGTGTCCCGATTTGGCCTCGATCAAGGAGCCATCGGCAGGACTTTCCCGAATGACCTGCAGGCTCGCAGCGCCAACTTCGATTTCATACAGACGCCGGCCCGTTATCTGCCTCGTGTTGTTGGACTAGTCATCCAAACTTAGCATATCTGCAGTGGCGCCCTTCCAGAAGTTCCGTCATCCTTAACTTCACGCTGCATGCTGAAATCGAACACACGCGACATCATATCGGTAACTTGCAACATATTATTATGACCACCAATGATGTGGCCATTTTCAACAGCTACTAATCCGTTGATTACACATACCCATGACTTCGTTACGCCTCAAGTTCCTGGAGCAGCTTCTTGAGCTCCTCGGACTTGTTGTCAACTTTGCCAAGGTCCTGTTGTCAGGCTCGGCGATCAAACAAACTTGAATGATATCAAAGATACTCCTTACTGCAACAAGCAACTCGACGTATTTCTTCTGCGCATCTCCCTTGCTCGTGCCCTTGACACCCTCCCAGGCTTTCCTGCAGTCACACGTGAGATGGTTAAACAGGTGTAGAGAACGCTCTGACCTTTTAGCCTTCCCAACAAAATCAAACATGCTCGGTTGGGGGCCGCTTGCATCACCTTCAGTTCCTGCGTGCGGCGTTCAGAGAGAGATTCAGTGTCCATCGTTTCTGAGCACAAACCTTGCTTGTAATATGCGTAGTACTGATATGATTTTCTAAGCCGATCACAAGATCGCGAAGAAAATACCGCCTCACCTGAAGCTTGGTATCCTGATCAGGCTGGTACGGACCGCCCTTTGGAAGACCCTGGACGTATTTTGTAGCCTTGTCGAACTTCTCTTGCACAGTTAAAGTCATGGTCAAAGTGGAGAGCGTCGGTTCGAAAGCTGGAATTTTATCTGATCTCGCTCTCGATTAGGAAATTATCACTCATTATCTTATCACAGCACAATAATGGCAGTTTCAATTGCACGAGTAGAGCTGGCAGGAGGACTGGCAGCGTTGAAATTCTGGTGAATTATGATTGTGTTAGAAGTCTGTACATTCACCGAGGAAAGTTCATATACTAGCACCGAGCGCCGTCCTGAGATCTTCGGTGAGGTGTCCATGACCCGGGGTCCAATTAATACGTGACTTGTCACGCGTGTGACAGACCGTGTCGGTTGCTCTGCGCCCATACAGTACAAAGGACGAGACAGTTCCGAGTCTTGATCGCAACCAAACGTTTGTTCTGCTGGGTCTCCACCATGTCACCTTCGGCAGCACCACCACCTTCTCCACAAGAGATACAAAGGAAGCTTTCTGTACACTCGGTTGCTAAGCCCAAGAAGGTATGGTCCATCGCTTGCTTTTTTGCCGCCCTCGCCTTGATACCTTGTGTCTGATCTGGGGGAAATTGCAGAGTCCACCAGTCGCGCAGGCACATGTATCCGGAACAGAATCGGATTCAGATTCCGTTTTGTCACCAGATTTGGCGTCTCCCGTACATGCACAATCGATGGGTTCCACCGGAGCGCTGCTATGTGGAAACAGTTCACAACCACCCCTCTCCTCAATCGCAGAGCGTGCACCGGGTAGCGGTGAGGAGTCCGAAGAAGATGACGAGGAAGAGGAAGGGCCCTGGAGGACGGCGGACAAGTCCCAACGTATGGACTCCTTGAATGAAAGTGTCCTCAAGTCTGGGTATCTGTGGAAAAAGGGCGAGCGCCGCAAGGTCAGTTTTATTCTGAGTACCAATTCATTGCTTAATACAGATGTTGTTCCTAGACCTGGAAGAAGAGATGGTTTGTGTTACGACCTGCACATCTGGCATACTACAAGAACTCTGCAGAGTACAAGCTTCTTCGACTCCTCAATCTAACCGACGTCCACTCGTGCACTCAAGTGATGTTGAAGAAGCATTTGTATACTTTCGGGGTCGTCACGTCTGTCAGGACATTTTATCTCCAGGCACAGAGCCCGGAAGAGGTACAGCGATGGGTTACGGCCATTCAGGACGCGCGCGAGAGTCTGATGATGACCTCGACTCAGACGTCGCTTACTACGCCGATAGCGATATCCGAGGCGCAAGCCATGTCCAGTCGGAGAGCTATCATAACACCCCCTCCAACCCATCCTTTGCATGCGCAGAACATCACCTCTTCGGACTCGGAAGATATCTCACCTAGTGCTCAGCGAACATATTCAACGTCTTCGCAGAATCGACCAACGATCGGAATGTCGCCTACACGACCTACAGGTCGGACGGGAGATGCGATTGCAAAGATAGTTGTATCCGGCTACTTGATGAAGTGTGGATCGAAGCGACATAATTGGCGCAAAAGATGGTTTGTGCTATACGGGGAAAAATTAGTTTACTCGAGAAGTCACATGGTGGGTTGAGTGGCTCGGACTGATCGGCGACCGATGGCTGACTTATGTACCTTGCACTGAATGTTGACAGGACACGAGGCCACATCGGCAGTTCTCCGTGTCTGAGATTCTGGATGCTCTAGAGTTCGACATGCAGTCGCACAGACACGGAGGAGGGGTTCCTCCACCGGTTATGGGTACACAGGGGACGGTTGGGTCACCGGAGAACCGAAAATCGGCAGACGAGCCGTACACGTTCAAGATAGTGACGACGAAGCGAACGTTGTTGCTTTGCGCGCCGAGCGAGGAAGAAGAGATCAAGTGGCTGAGCGCGGTTCGAGCGCTGATTGCGAGGAGGACAGGGGCTGGGGTTGTGCCTGGAGATCTGGGTGCAAATCCGGGCTCGAAGCCGACAGGAGGAGGGGGTGAGGTGGGGTCAAGCGGAGGCACGTCAAGCAGCGGACTGAGGCATAAGGTCAGGAACATAAGCATCAGTGGACCCAGCGGTGCTCCGATATCGGACGGCATGTGACGGCATTATCTACCGAGTCTCAGTTGTGCTTGAGTTGTAATTGTAACGCCCGCTCTCACGTTGCAAGTGAGATGTCGGGAATGCGATGGGTATGTAAGTATTGCTCGATCGAGGGGCTTCGGAGGGGAGTGGCTGTGAGGAAGACGAACTTTGTCGGAGAACGGGTTTGATAAGTGGCGTAGATGCGACAAGCGCGGAAGTTGAGACGGAACCAATTCAAGACATAGTGGTTGTCTTTGGGGGGCCGGTCCGGTGACTTAGATGTATGCCGAGTCCCGTGGGGGCGTTGAAGGACGCCCCGATGTGAGCGGCTGGGAAGAAGCTGACGAGCGAGTGTGATTGGCTACTAGTCCAGCAAGGGAAGAACTCACAGCCTATGTTCTGATCGACATTGCCACTTGGCTGGAGTGCCCTGTGGTCATTCTAACTGCGGTTGTGATTGTGGCGATGAGGTGGCCGGACAGGCGTGCATGTCTGTTGGCAGGAACGTGGGGCACGGGGGGTGGTCTGTCGGGTGTGTCCCGTGTGGGTGGTTGTTGGATCTGCGATATCCCGAAAAGGTAAGAATAGCCGCGCGTGACCGGACGGGATCAAATGACGCCTTGACAAACATTCCCATCGGGGGTGCCGGCACGAGCAGGGACCCCGAAAATATGTTCTGTTATACACAACAACTCGAGCGAGCACTAGAGACCCGCGTACGTTACTTATACCTTGGCCCTATGCCTACAACGCGTCCCCCGTCCCCGCTACCCCCTCATACCTGATATCCCCTCTCCTTACTCCCCTCCTTTTCATGACAATGCCCCAAGTACCAAAGTCCCCACAGGCAAGGAGGACCGGAACGCCGAAATCAAAAGGCGCTGTGCGCGCCAAGTCCGGCTGTTACACCTGTAGAATCCGCCGCAAGGTCCCCTTTTCGTCTTCTCCCCCTTTGCCATTCCTGACTCTTTACCCAGAAATGCGACGAGCAGATGAGTCCTGAGGGCAGTTGCTCCACCTGCGTCCGCCTTCGTCTCCAATGCCTCGGCTTCGGGGCCAAACGTCCTGAGTGGCTTCGGGTAATGTCTTCCTCGCATCTCTTATTTCATTCCATCTCATGCCACCTAGGAGAACCGCAACGTCGTCGACCTGCGCGAAAAGATCAAGACTTTCCTCGCATCGCAGGGTATGATCAAGGGCCACTCAGGCTCTGCCCCCCGCGCTGCCGAACAGGAGCCACAAATACTATCATTGTCCGCCGACTATGTATCACCATCAAACAGCCCACAGACCCCCACTCTCTCTATCCCCTCCGCGAACGAAGAGCGTCCGTCCTCATACCCTCTCCGCACGGACCGTTACCCCGATAACGATCGTAAGCCTCTCTTTGCCACCCTTCCTCCCATGACCCAACCCAGCCTTTCTTAGGTCTACCTATGATGCGCGAGATGAGCCCTGACTCACCTCTGGAACGAGCGGAATACTCAGGAGTCCTCCTTCCTGCTGTGTCATATTCTTCGCCTCCTGTTAACACTAGCTTAGAGTCATGTAAGACCTCGTATCGTTACTAAGTATTTATATGTATAATAGTACTCAATGCCCTCCTTCCAGGGCACAATTCACTCGTTCTTCAACGTATCAATCCCTTTACAAGAGTGCAGAATTTTCCCGTTCCTGAGGAAGATGACATGCCGGACGTTTCTTCCCACTATATGTTGCCCCCCGCCCCTGTCGTCGATCAATACACCTGCCCCTTGTTAGGTGATCACCAGAATGCCGCCCTCGACTATTATATGAAACACGTTCTTCGCATGCAATACCTTCATGCCAACGATTCTATCAGCTCCATCATTTGGGACTTGATCCATTCCAGCGACAATGCTCGTCAGGCCGCCTGCCTCCTCGCCAACCTCCATCGCAAGAGCACTCAGCAGGACAGACCCGGTATTATGGAACCAGAAGATGCAGATGCTCTGCGGCGCTTGCAGACCATGATCTCCCTGAGGGGTCCTAAGACGGAAGGGGACGCCCTTGCAGGGTTGTGTCTCGTTTCCTATTTCCTCTTCAAGGGAGGCTCAGGTCAATGGCAAGCTTTTCTGGACGCCGCCTGTACATTTTCCCTCCGCGTCCTCAGTGACTACGGAGGCCCTTCCAAATTACTACTTCATTGTTCAGAGAGCCTCCGCTTCATCATCAAGACCTCGATATGGTTCGACGTCCTTGCATCGGCTACTCTCGTCAGAAAACCGCACTTCTTGGACGTCATCAAAGAGCTCTTCACCCCACAGCAGGTCTTTTTTGGAGACGAGATCGTACCTCCGATGGAAGAGTACTCTATGATGTCCGTCATGGGCTGTGAGAACCATATTGTGCTTGCTCTTGCAGAGATCGCTGCTCTGGCTAGCTGGAAGGAGGATAGAAATAAAGAAGGCAACCTCAGCGTCCCAGACCTAGTCAAGCGCGGCGAAAAGATACAGGAAATCCTGAAAAAGTCCACCTGGCATCCTCAAGGTCTTGACGTCGACTTCGATGCCCGCTCCAAGCAACGCCGCCTCACGTCGGAGGTCTTTCGTGCATCGGCGCATGTCTACCTTCACTCCGTTATCTCTGGAGACTTCCCGGGATGTCCAGAAATCATTGAAGCTGTAGAAAATACAGTCGGATGCTTGAGGTCCGCCGAGGATGGTAACACTGGCCGGGCGGTGGTCCGGAGCGTCGTCTTCAGCATTTGTATCTGTGGCTGTCTAACTGAAGACCCCAATCATCAAGCCTACTTCCTGCGACGCCTCCACGACTCACAACAGGGCCCCTCGGTCGGAAACTCTCACTCGGTGTCGCATCTGATTCAAAAAGTCTGGAAACAACGGTCTGGGGAGGCCGTCGACTGGCGCAGGGTCATGCGAGAAGCGCAAATGCTCCTTGTGTAAAGGTCTATTAGATTTTTTTTTCTCTTCCTTTCAATCTCTTTACCTCCACATCATACTATTGAACTCTTTACGATCATGTCCTGTTTCAATCTGGCTTTTTGTACCATTTTGCCTCATTTTCACGTTCTATATCCCAAGCACTATCTGTTTCATTGAAATGCTGGTCACGATCTAGGCTATATTGTATTGCTCTACTCATCATGGAAAAATACCTCCCCCCAGTCCAAGCTCAAGCTGTACAGGTTTACAGGTTTACATCTACTTTCACGGATCCACAATCTAATTAATATACCGAGTTTCTTGGAGACGAGTTCAAACAGAGCATCCTTTGTGTCATCAACACAGCAACTGGACCTTGGAATGGAAGCATGGTCCCAATATCGATGGGTGCCACAGCCACGCTCTACTTGTAGTGGGAAAGCTATCAACAAACAATACGACGTTGTGAACAGTGACAATCGTATCGCCAATCATATTTAGATCGGCGCAGACAGTCTCCCGTAGGTAGACCCTAGGTAGGAAGAAAGTCATTCCTACCCTCCGAAGGGCGCAGAGGCTCCGCGCCATCGTTCGTATAAGTACACAGTTGCCTTCCCGCCGTACATGAAATTATTTAGTTGCCTGGCAATCTGGATCAAAATGGATCAGATCATCATATTATCGGATGCGGCGAGGGGGAGCCACTTCGCCATTTTGCCATCCAGGGCTCGATTGCTCTGAAAAGGCAAGATGTCGTTGTCCTGTTCCCTCGCCGCGGATTTCTCCACGCAGGCTGGGGTTTAAGTGGTTTAGTGGCGACAGTGCTGTGCTTCGAGGACCAACACCGCTGTCGGAATCATTACGAATCACCACCCCTCAACCAGGTGGCCCGTCAGGCGCCTGCACCCGGTGAGGTCAGGGATAAGCGATAGGGCTCAACTACCCTGGGGGGAAATGGAGCGAAGGAGCAGCTGGAGCCACGCCGGGGCTGATGCGATCGAAAGGATTGCAAACACAACATGAGTTCCCAATACGGTGAAAGGTGACGGTCCTGATGACATGTTTGTCATCCGGTTAACGTATTATCTGGTATCCGAGGTCGATAAGTCGGGCGTCTCCTTCCATACACGTCGCGGCGCAAGATGCCCAGATGCAGACACCCTCGATTAGCCACTGGCAAGAAGCGCTGTGTAATGCGCTGTGTACCTTGGTTGAGTGCCTTGAGATCTGGGCCATCGCGCCGCCCTCTAGAATCGGAAGCATCGTTGGGGGAGGCGAAATGACTTGCAGACCTACCAAATCGCGGTAGATATCCAGTTGAGGGCATCATTTCCTAATTTTTGATCCCCGTCACCAAGAGAAGGACAGAATAAGTAAGTAATAGTCGAGCAACTGGGGCCTGCCAGCCCAAATGTCCTCTCTCTCGGAGACTGTACCCATTCGAGAAAAGAATGATGTCGGCCACGGCCTAGCCCCGGTGTTCAAGAAATTAATTCATCCGTCGTTTTACCTCTCCGACATGTCACTTTCTCATCATCAGTTCGGTGTTATCCCGCGGTTTTTTCCCTCGTTCAGTTTGTTCTATTTGTTATTTCTTGTCATACTCGTCCGATCGTAGGCCCCGTTTTACCTCCGTCCTCATTGACGTGTTCCCAGCTATACCGGAACACCCGCTTCACCGAAGCCGGCGATCTAATTCGCCAAACTACCGTCTTCCTTCTTGACTGCCCTCTCGCATCCAGGCGATCGCAGGTTTTTTTTTGCTACGCAGCTAGAAGAGGGGCTTCCTACGCGAAGTGATCGGGTGCCATCCTGGGTGGGAGTTGGGACGGTATAAATTGTGGGGCCAGCACGACGTTCAACCCCACAAGCCAACGCATATCCCTATCTACAACCACGCCTCCGTTGCGACCGTAACGCTTATATGGCTCGCACGAATTTCTACTCGCCGCCGCCGGAAACCCATGGTTATGATGCACGAGGCTTAGAGGGGAAAGAGATAAGTTTCCAACCGAAGAGTTGAGGGCACGACGTCGCGGCTATAGCGAATACCGGGAACCGAGCATGCGTACGGACCCAGTTGACAGCGACGGGCAGGCTGACACGCCACGCGGGCACATCACGAGTCAAGTCGATTGGAGAATTCCGGGATATAGCTATTGAATTGCTTCTCGAATTTTCAGTGCTGTACGGGGATAACACAGGATGCGTTGAATATTGAGGAGCCGAATCCTCTCATTGTCATTGTCGAAACCCTCATAGCCATTCTACTCGGAGGCTTATGTAATGAAGCTTGAGAACCAAAGGTCACCCTGAAAGGCGAATACGTTAAAGGTTGAATATGTTTAGGAAGCGTTCCCAAGAAGACAATCTGACACAATCTGGGGGCTTTTTACGAGGGGTTACATGTATTCGTACACCAAACGGGAGGGTGGTGGCTCCGTGGTCGCAGCTAGATCTGCACCGACGGGAACTTGCCATAGCCCTCTCTTCTGCGGAGTTAGTACCCGAACACTCGCACCCAATTACTTCATGACCTACCAATATGGTTTCATGCACAGACCTGCGGCCCCTTAGCACTTGTTCCTCTGTTTTCTATCTGCCTCTTTAGCAAGCCCGTGTCAATGCCATCACACCGCATTTTCTTTCGCGAGTCTGCCCAATCTATATCCCCGACTACCTCGTACCGTCCCCTCCATCGGCGATTTTCTACCTCAGCCCTCCGATCCCCCATCACTGCCTTCCTGACGACAATCCGCCTGTCACTCTCTTTTAATAACCACATCCCTCGATCCCCCTGACGCAGCGATACTTACTTGGTGCAAAACAATGACTCACAGGAAGTCATTCTCCTCTTCGAACGGGAGTCAGTCTCCCTCTCCAGCAACAACATCCACCAATACGTCCCCCGATCTACTCACTTCACCGCTCACGTCAAAACCATTGGATGGAGTGGACTCACTTCATATGGGCCCGCGTGCAACGCCCAATAAAATGTCATTGGACCTTCCCCGACCATCCTCTGCGGGAAGGGGTGGATGTTGGTTCGTGCACCTCCTTTTCATCCCCTCCACCAGCTGACCCAAGTGCGGCCGACAGGACTTGTCGCCTGCGCAGAAAGGTGAATTGATGATTTGATGGCGCATTATCCTCCCTGATAAACTCCCGGAAGAAATGCGATGAACAGCGGGAAGGCGACTCTTGTCACACATGCAGGCGGCTGCAAATCGACTGTCTGGGGTGGGGAGCGAGACGTCCAGATTGGATGCGTGTATGTTTCAGCTCGCTTTTTTGCTCACCATTGACCCGTCTCCAGGATAAACGTGCCGTAGAGGCTTATAAAGCAGGAATAAAGGCCAAATTGACGCGGGCCGGCCTTATCCGCGGTCAACCACGCTCTTCTATAATACAGGCTACGTCGTCGTCTTCATCGTCAACCTCCACGGTCTTTGCTGCCGAACAATATCAGCGTCCTGCGAGTGGATCAATAATTCCTACCTTCACTAACGATGCTGGGACGTCCAGTCTTGCCATTGTTGACGCCTCTCAAGGGCAGGGCCAAGGCGAGAGCCCAATGATGATGTCAATGTTTGGTGAGCGATGCGCACCAAGCCCTATCCAACTAGTCTGAGAGAGCCATGCAGGGTTACCACTTAGCTCGCCTTTCAGCATGACCTTACCTTTGGTTGACCCATCATTACCGCAGCTCTTTAACCAGTCACCATATACACCATCTTCGACACCCTCGCACCCGTCACCACATGACCTTGGGCTGTTCGAGCAGCCCTTCGATAGTGTTAATCCACAAGCACTCGGATTTAACCACGAGGCGACCGTACTATCGGCGCATCCGCTGCAGAGCGAACATGTATTCTACTATTTTGAGCACGTAAGAAGGTCGCTTTATGCCTTTCCAAGCAATTCTTCTGCAAATGCAATATATTTGGTGAGATTACTTGACTAAGACCTAGACTCACCTGAACTGACGAGTAAATCTAAGACTGTGTCTCAAGATCCCCAAGGCCCCTTAACAAACGCCATATGCGCGCTGGCCAGTCTGCACAACATGCGGCTTCGGACAACTAGAGGACTGGAACCAGTGAATGGCACGCTGGAAAACTCACGGGCAATAATGTTTTATGATACCGCCCATGCACAGTTGTATAGATCCCGAGAGGGGGTATTAACAGAAGGCGACGCTAATGCTGCACTGCACCTCGTTGGATTCTCCTTGTTTTCCGGGGGCGTGACCGATTGGCGGCCAATGCTTGACATTGCCAATGACTGGATGGTCCAAACCGGAATCACCACGCACGAGAACCCGAAACTAGCAATGCTGAACATGAGTCAGGCTGGACGAGTAGCCCTGAAAGCCACGATGGTGAGGAGACTGAACCGATGCTGTACCTGTGGCTGATTCGTTGTTGATAGTGGCTCGATGTCATGTCAACGATTACGCTGCACACAATACCCAGACACTTGGTTTTCTATCGACGATTATACCGGGGAGGAGGAGGGTTCTGGTCGGCTGCCTCAGGAATGAGCGCCAAAGAAGACTCGGACCTACGGGTGGACAACCTGACCGGATGTCCGGACGAAGTGTTGCTTGGTATCGCGGAGATTTCGACACTGGCGTGTTGGAAAGCACAAGAGATGCGGAACGGCTGCCTGAGCATGAAAGAGCTGATACGACGCGGAAACATCGTGGAGAGCCACCTACGCTCTTACGAATCAATGTACTGCCGGGAGCCAGATCAGACGGCGTTGCACAGGGATCTAGCTGCCTTGGAGGAGTCGGGGATGAAAGGAATGACAGGGATTCCGGGAATGGTTGACACCGAGACGCGACAGATTGTGGCCAAGATATACGAGGAGACGGCGCTCTTGTACTTGTATACGGTGTTGAGCGAGGCAATCCCGGGTAAGGACGAAGTCGACAGGATAAGTTACCTAGACTGACGACTTTGCAGGTGTACCGGAGATCACGCAGTCGATCGATACCATTGCCCAGCTTGTGCGTCAACTGCCAATATCGGCGCTCGATCGGACGCTCGCATTCCCAATTTATCTGGTGGGTTGCCTGACCGACGACCCAATCAAGCGCGACTTGTTCAAGGCCAGGCTCGTCGGGCAGCAAGGTCAGTTCGGCAATGCCCATCAGGTTTTGATGGTGATGGAAACCGCTTGGCACCATCGCGACAGCAGAGGAGGGCCAGTTGATTGGCGCGACCTCTTGCATGTTCAGGGTAGAAACCTGCTTTTGCTCGTCTGAAACTAAACACTGCCAGTTTTTTTTATCCTACTCACCTTATATACCACCGTGGCTAAATCCTCGAGGAAGGAAGTAGCAGGCAGTGCATCACATACTAGTCGTCGTCTCTGCTGTGTCCCATTAGCTACTATAATTATTAACGAATGAGGGACTCCGGAGAGCGTACGAAGCTGAGGACTGAGAGTAGGGTGTGTAGTGTGCGGTGTGCGGGAGGAAAGTCGAGCGCGACACCCATGGGCTATATACCGATCGCACGGAAATTGTGCCTACCGTCCATCCAATCAGAAGCCAACAATCACACGCTAAAACCGCGCCCATGGCAGTGCAATTATGTAATCTTATCGTAAAATCATAAAATAAATCAGCACGTGACTAGCGCGTCCAAAATTCTGAACCGCGTCTTTGCAACGTGCCCTTGTTCACTTTCTACCATTACGATCATGTTCAAAGGCATTTTACCTTCAAAAAAGTTATCTTCAACCGAGTTCACCATGGTCACGAGCCTCGGCGACCTGTCCAACGGCAAGGAGAACGTCCCTGATCCTGTATCTGCAGCGCCAGTGACCCGACCATCCAAGTCGACGTCTCATAAGGACAGACCAAAGCACGAGAAGTCCAAGTCTATAAAATTACATGACTTCCCTGCCGAACCCGTAGTCACCAACCAGGCATTCGACAGGCTCTTGGTGAGTGATATCCCAGCCAGAGTCTCCCGCATTCCAATAAAGTGTCATCAGGACGATCTGCAAATACCATCCTATCTCCGTCCAAAGCTCGCCAACATGGATGCTACGGTGAAAGCTGCCATGCTCAAGTCATCCCATGTCTTGACCGTCCACCCATCCACCGCTTCAGCGGCTCCGTCTACACCCCGTACCATACGCAAAGCGCGCAGCATCGAATCCATAACGTCTCCTCATGCCCCTCTCTCCACAATGGGATCCGATAGCCGTCCAATACGCACCGGACTGTGGGAGTCCGCCCTTGCTGGCAAGAGCACTACCGACCTCCATGCTATGGACAGTTTGGACAAATCCCACAAGAGGGGGGTATCGTCTGATGCCGCACAAACACTCTCTCGTGGACAGGCCCCTGTCGTCTCCGCCGATCTCGTCTCTAGTAAATCTAAAGATAAAGGGCTTGGCAAGGGAACTACCCCCGTCAGGTTTTGCAGCATCTTGACGTCATCTTCCAGTACTACGCTCGATGTTGAGGTTGTGAAAAAACTGAGACTTATGTTGAGGAACGAGGCCGCAAGGTAATCTTGTTCTTTTAGTGATTGGTAGTCCCTATTCAGCATTTTTTTAGTTGGACAGAGGATCTCCTTCGCGCAGGGGGTTATAGCGCATTGTTGACGAGGCTCAACGAGATTCTCGAAGTGGAATGGCGGTGAGTCGATTTTTTGCCTCCTTCTGAATAAGACTTTGATCCAAATTCAAGCGAGGAGCAGCATGACGATCAGATGCTTCACGAGCTATTGAGATGCTTCAAAGCTCTTTCTACGTCCTCGATCGGATGCTTTGCCCTCAGAAGTTCCTGTCCAACCCCATTCGTCCAATTGATCTCATTGCTTTACTCCGACAAAAAACCTGGCGATGTAGCGACTCGTCAGCTGATCGTTGAACTACTGCTCATCCTGTTCGAAATTTATCCAGCATCCTCCCTTCCCTCGTCTGGTGGCCGCCTTCGTCGCGAGGTATGGGAATCATCTGGGTCTTCCAGCAACGTCGTTACGCTACCTGCGCCCCATAAGAACTTTTTCTCGCTTATCCGCGCCCTCCTGTTGACCCCCGCTCCTCCGCCGACAGAATCCCCTGCAGCCCCAGTGTCCCCTCACGCGTTCATTGAATCATTGCATCGACCAAGGATATACAAGTCGTATCTACAGGAACTTTCTGATGTTTGTAGGGATTATTTCTGGGTCTTCTGTCATCCGAACAATACTGTATGGAATCTCTCGGAAGTCGATGAAGGAAAGGTTGAGAGACCCAAGGCACCGGGAGGTATGACTGGCGGCGTGGAGTTTGAGGCGATGGGCTACTTTGTATGTTCGCATGCTCATTGCATCAATGATTCTCATCTCTCGGAATAGACAACACACCTCAAGCTCATCAACGCTATTTCGAGATCTGTCCACGACCTCAACTTGTCCAGTGATCACGAAATGTCAGCTCACCGGTTCCATACGGACCTGTTCGCCTCTGGTCTTGAGCGAATTGTCCTGGTATGTTGACTGATTTCCATCTGAGCTGAGGCTGATACTTGCCGAAGATCTCGCGCAAGGCATCCACAACATATTATCCGACCCTTCACCTTGAGTTGTCCCGGTACATTCAGTGGGCCAGCCTAGCCAAATTTGAATTACCGTGGACCGTATCACGACTTATCGGCCCTCCTCCGCTCGCATTATGCAAGCTGAGGCCTTCGAGGCAGAGCAAAAGCGACAGTCCGCACAACTCTCCTAAAAAATGGGTTGGCCCGCCGTCTGGCCCTGTTAGTTTGCCCTCTCCAAACAGGGTGGAACCAATGAAATTTGATTAAGGAATTGGTAGATCGTATTTGCTCTTCTTGGCTTACGGATGTTCGCTACATTGTTGTATTGATCACACTTATTGTTCCTTGTTGTTCCATTGCCCTCTTGTATAGCATGTTACACCGAGTCGGGTCGCAAGCGACTTGCTTTAAAAATGAAATTATGTAGAATGAGTTATGATACAGAACAAAAGTTGACAGGCATAAAGGTAAAGAAGAAACAAAAGCATCCTGGCGACAAGAATACGAAAACGAACAATACATAATTGTGCTACTGATTATGACTGAGCGAAACTCGTCATCCTTCCCAACCTAATGATGACCGTGACCGCCCAAGAGGCGGGAAGTCTCTTCACCGATACCCAACCTGTTGTTGCGTCCTCTGAACTTGAGTTCCAGACCAATCACACACCGCATGATCCAGCAGAGAGAGAAAATGGCGAAGCCGAGTCCGCTCCAGTGGATGAACCCGGAACGCTCTTTGCTCTGGTGGACGACGACCGCAAATAGGAACCAGGAGATGGCGAGACAACCTGGGAGGTCGCCTTCTACGGCGGAGTAGGCGTACGCGAAATCGACGATCTGGAGAAGGGTGCTGGATTGGATGTTAGCCGGATTCAATCAAAATTTAAAAAGAAAGAAAGAAGGAAGGAAAGAAAAGCGCACAAGGAGAGAAACACAAAAGTCTTGGTCCAAGGGCCCGCCGGCTCGGTGAGCGCATCAACACCAAAGGCTTCGAATGCGGAGAGGAAGATGAGGCCGACAGTCCAGCCGTGGTAGAGTGCAAAGGGAAGGTGCAGGAACACCTCGTCGCAAAAGTTGCGGAGCGTCACCGCTTTGACTTCCATATAGATTTGCTAGTAGCGTCGGACGAGGTGGGTTCATCAGGACACGGCCAGACCGGGAAAGGGTGGGGAGGACCACTTACAGTCACCACAGACACGGAAAACAGGATGAAGACCAAGGCTTTGGACAGCCGTCAGAAAGAGGAGGGCAAGGAGAAGTGGCAGGCGCATACGTACCATATCGGTATTCCTGGATAGTCCAAGAGTAAATGTACATCGCATTGAGAAAATCGAGTAGGGGTAGTCGCCAGCCAATCTTGTCGATGATGACCTCTTTACCGCGACCGGAGAACTGGTAGATGCAGGTTCCCAACAGCAACATGTGAATCAGGGGCCTGGGTGCAAGCCGGCTCAATGACCCGAATTGGCCTCGACAGGGCGGCGACCCACCAGATGAAGAACGACCAAGGGGAGGGAGTGAAGTAGGTTTCTCTACCGGTGTAGTACACGTCCAAAGGAGAAATGACTGTATACACGTTCCCCCCCATGACGCAGAAGGCACCAACAATGTTTGCAATCTAGTTCAAAGGAGAGGCGAGTGTCAAACTGCCACACGGCGCCTGCCAAGTAGGACATATTGTCAGCTCACCTTCAGGGGCAAATGGTTAAACCATGGGTTCCGGTTCTGATTCGAAAAAAATGGGAACGGCATTGGATTTCGAGCCTTTCTGGTGGGGGTGGGATGGGTTTACAATATGAGGAGGCGCTGGGCGGTTGAAGGTCTTATGTAGGCCCCCACCGCATGCACGTCGCATTTCCAGGGCCTGGGTCATCACAATGGCTGTCGCTCACGTGGAGCGCTCCTTGAAATGAAAGAAGATACATCCACGCAACTTAGTGCCTTGAGCACTCACCAAGAAGTCGAGAATACTGTCCGGGAAGCGCAGAGGGCTGCCTGGTAGCAGGTTCCAATGCTATGTGTCCCGCATCCTTTCCGGTGCAAAGATGCAAGGATATGTGGTAGTGCTAGTACATACCAGTGCCAATCACTATCTTCAACACTGCAGTGACGGCTGACAAAAGTTAATAATTAACACCAGGGATCGGAACCCCAGAAGTCCCAGCAGGTAGCGCTTTTTTGACGTATTCTGACCGGAAACTTACAGCCTCACGGCCTCGTTTGCTCCACGTGTACACCGCCGTTGGCCACCACGCGGATGAATGTCGGTCGGCAAGCCCGGATCATCCAGATCCGAGGATATTTGTTTATGGCGTGCTATAAGCAGAGATCACCATATGTCATGATACTGTACAGCGTAACCTCAAGTTGCCAGTCTTCCAAGAAAACCGTGCCCACTTGTCCATGCCTGAAAACCTCGAGAAATTTTACAGATCGATAGCATAACGGTCATAACCTTAACCTGCTTCCGCATGTTTATCAGACTTCGAAGTGGAGCACTTTCTTCAGAGTATGCCACTTGGATTGATGAGTGGGAAACACGACCCGCCATCTGGAGTTGCGTCAGCGATGATGAGACTCGGCTCGAGCCTCGTGTAAAGTGGACAAACCTGATAATCATATCACCGCGGCTAATCATCCTGCGGCCGTCCCGGATTGGCATACCTGCACCCTTGACGAGGACTTGGCCTTCGGTATCTTTGTCATAGATCGGATAAGGTAGAGTGAATGTGATCTCTTTCCCATCTATGCCCTGGATGCAGATTTCACCTCCTTCGTCGGCAAGAGGATCAGCCCATGGAATGCAGACGTCCATAAATAGGTCGTCCTTGACTCTCGAAAAACGCTCGTCAGGAACCTCCTCCACCAGAAAGACGACGTCTTGGAGAGTGCCGTCCTTGCGTTGATGACCTGTACGTGGGCAGACAATCCTAGTACCACTGCGCATCCCTGGAGGGACAGCAATAGAGATTTCCACCTCCTCAGTTCGATGAGATAATAGTTCCCTCGTCACGAGGAACCGGTAGGATGTCCCGTGGTACATCTCGTCAAGCGTCAAAGGAAGCGGGAAAATCCACTCTTTGGAGGCACTTCGGGGAGTATTGATGGCACGAAGTGGTGAACCGTACGGGGTTGCATCTTGACCGTGAGGTAAGGTGCTTGTTGGTCCATTTTTACCCCTCATAGTCCCTTTAGACAGTCTGTAAATGAAATCGCTGATATCAAGAATGAGCAGGCGCACAAGTAGACTGCAATCCATACTCACTCCGCGAAGCCAAGCCCAGGTGGCTTGTCCAGACGCCCGGACGGAGGTGGAATAACGGGCCGCGACGTCCTACTGTGGCTCTTGCGTGATGTCTTCTCCGAGCGTGACCCGTATTTCATCTCAGGATCAATTGGGGAGGAACCCGTGGTCTTCTCGGAAGACTCGGAGCGGACAGAGCCACTCAGACCCTTCGAACTGTGACTATGCGTAGATGGAGAGGATGCTGTCTTTGGTGCGGCTGACCTGGGAGGATCACGCAAATGATCGTGCGACTTGCATCCATTCTTCATCCGGTCGGAACTAGACCAGTTCCTATCTCGATTGGGCTTGGCTGACCGACGGGAGTCACCAGACGATGATTTGGATGGCGGGGTCTTAGACTGAGCGCTGGATTTGGTGTGCATACTACGACCATCGCGTGGTGCGGAAGAGGAATTCGATGACTGGGGACTAGACCGCTTGCTTGAATTGGAGCTCGCCGAAGGTGGCCGACTTGATGCCTGAGAGCTTTTTGGATGGGTATCAGAATGAGCGGGATCAGCGCTACTGCTAGGAGGAGCGCTGGTTGACGAAGTTTCCGTTGACGAGCAATGCACACACTCTTTCCCGTCCATCAGAGCGTGATACGCTTGGTTCACCTATTGTCGTTCATCACGAACAGAACAGGCAACGAACTGTGTCGAAAAAGCTCACTTCAATGAACATTTGAGCCGCCCGTTCTTTCCCGACCAGATGTCGATCTGGATGCCATTGTAGAGCCTTGTTCCGACGTCAGCTGAAAAACAGCCGCAACTGACGCACGACGAGTACCTACGAGTTTCTTGTATGCTGCTCTGATAACATCGTCGCCTGCGTCGCTGGCGAGTCCCAGGATTGTGTAATGCTCCGGTTTTCTTACGGGCATTGTCGGATGATATGAATAACGTGGTGTTTGAGTCGCGCTCGGCGATGCACCTGCAAAGGATGCTAAGCCAGTGAGTAGGAGTGGCAGGCTCAGTGAGGACTTTGAACGCACGATGAATATATACGAGAAAGAGTGAGCTCCGACAGTCAAGAGAGATCAATTTGGATAGATCCGCAAGGGATGGTAGAGCTTGCGGGACATAGTCTTCTCGCGCAATGCGGCCTCATGTTTGGCACGTTTTCGTTTGCCGGCGCTGGGGCGAGTAATCGTTCATTTCTCGGGGTGGCGCAATGATGAGTATGAAACCATACAGCACGGCGGTTGACGACCTGAGGTCACTTTAACTATGAATTGTGTCAAGATGGACGATGTTCGCTCCAGCCATACGCCGGTCGCGACGCGGCACTGGGCGCTTACGACAAAAGACCGCGTACCCTGGCCTGGGATACGGTGAGCTAGGACTGGTGACACGAGGGACCGTATCAAATCCTGGCGGCGAACTTCGTCTCGGAACGTGGACCACATTCGGGACGCGATTCCGAGGTTCGTGGCTTTCATATCTGCGCGTCTTATCACAAGTGACCGCGTTTATCTATCCCCACTTTCCCCTACAGTCTCGTTGGCCTTATAAATACCTAAGGGTCTGCCTACGGGAGACTACGTTGGCCCATTGTTTCAAAGTTATGAATCAACCGCCTTCAGCAGAGTAGGCCATGGCCCGGGGCTAGTCACGTAGTCCGGCCGGCCGGCAAGTCTGCCCCACACTCTTCATTGAAGGACGTACGGTACCTGTCATTTCACAAATCAATTAGGCTTTGCTAGTGCGGCCTTACAGGCCCCATACAAACGATCACCACCGCAATCACAACATGATGAGTGAGCCCATTAGGAGTACAGTGCAATATTAAAGATACAACAGGGTTCGGTATTGAGTACGTTCATGATAATATCCGCCGAATGCCCTCTTTCTGGGATGGCGTTAGACGGTCTGGGAACTGAGGTTGCCAATGGACGACCAAATCTCCCTTCTTCTTCAAGCTAGCCTGTTTTCGGATTGGCATGCCCTCACCACCAATTCTAGTCTCCTGTCCAGGGGTTACTATCCCTATGGGCCATGGGACCTGCAGTTTGCGACCGTCTAGCAATTCGAGGACTTTTTTGGTGTCACTGCCTGTCAATGCCTCGACCAGGGGTATCTTGAGGTTGCATGCGAGGTCGTCACCGTTGCGAGTAAAGACAGGATGGGGTTTTTCTTCGACGATGAAGACAAGGTCTTGGGGCTCGCCATTTGGTCGCTCATTGCCCGCGCGGGGAAAGCGAACCTTTGTGCCGCTCTTCCAGCCCGGGAGAACCTGGATTTCGAGCACCTTTTCCTCGGTTGAGTTATCCAAGAGCTTTCTGTTGACCTTGAATTGTTTGGTACAGCCTGAATAAAGCTCTTCTAAAGAAAGTTTGAGGGGACGGGTGATCTCTGAAGGTTGGGGCGCTGGTGTAGATGTTGAGCGTTGTTGAGCTGAGGGGCGCTGGGGCATGCCTCCTGGATTGAAGAAGGTGGGACCTGGACCGTCATCGAACATGGAACCCATTGGCGGCCTTCCACCCATACCGCCCATGCCCATGAAACCACCGCTGGAAAATATTTCTCTGCAAGGTAAGTTAGGATGTATGTAGACAAAGGTCGTGAGATGATACGTACTCGAATATTCGCTGGGGATCGGAGGGAGCGAATCCAGCACCACCAGGACCGGTGGAGAAGGTGAAGGAGCCACCAGGGAAGCCACCGAAGCCAGAGGGACCAGCTCCGGGGGGTGCTCCTCCACTTTTGAGACCTTCTTCCCCTACTTGATCATAAATGGTACGCTTGTTGGAGTCACTGAGCACCTCGAATGCTTCGGAGATCTAAGAGATAGGGGTAGTTAGCGGGACCTTTTGTGTTCAAAAGAGGGCGTTAACCTCTTTAAACTTTTTGGATGCCTCCTCTGATCCCTGATTTCTATCGGGGTGCCATTTGAGGGCCTAAGGAAGTGAGAAAGGGGAAGATAAAAGATAGTGAAAATACATACCATCTTCTTGTAAGCGCGTTTTATTTCATCGTCCGACGCTGAGCGAGGAACGTCAAGGAGCTTGTAATAGTCTTTTCCCATCGTGCGATGCGGTGAACGAGGATGAAAGATGATCAGACGCTCGTTTTATTTCGTTACGAATGGCCCAGAACGTCCTCGAATGACGTCAGAAATCTCACGTGATCTGGACTGACCTTATACTATCATCATCCTCCATGGCCTCACACAGCAGACAGTCGACCACCGACAGCGTCTCGAGCGTGCGCTGGTCGAACTTTTTCCCGTTCTCGTCTTCTGCTCTAGAATCTCTTCCAGAAAACACTCCTCGCCCTGCAAAGTACACCAGACAGGATGGCATCCCGGAAGTCTCAGCTTCAGTTCCAAACTACAACGCCATCCAGTCTGTTCGTGTACCAACCAAGGTCGCGACAGCCATAAAAGTAGAGGGAAAAGTTTGGTTTGCAAACGAACGAAGTTGGTCTCTTTCTCTCTCTCCTCATCTCGTTATTCATCCTCTCCCCAGCCTGGCTTTCTTGGCTCCAAGCTGCCATTCTCATCGGAGCATTCGCCGTAGCCCTCTTCAATTCCTCTCATAATCCCGTCTCCCGTGCTTTTGCGTACATCTACGCCGCCCTCAGCGTTGGCGTCTTGGTGCGTATCTCTACCCAACACTCCGAATTCCCATGTACCTCTCCATCAAGGTGTACGGCTTTTACCTCTATCAGTCCCGCATCACCATGATTCGCAAGCGCGATCCCGGCCACTATGGTCCGTATTTGGCCTTCTTCTGTTTGCTCTAGCCCTGAGTTCCCCGTAGATGCTATCGCCGGTCCGCTCGTGGTCAGCGCCATTCTATTCGTGGCAGTGTTAGCCAACTTTATCATCCGTGGTATGTGCTTCCCTTTCAGGTTGATCCAATCTGATCGTACATCCGACCTCCCAGTCCACGAACTGTGAGTATATTTTTTGGCATCCTCATGCAGTGTCCGTTCAACAGATTTTCAGCCGTCAACAAAAGATTCCAATCCCGGGTCTCGTCTTGCTGCAACAGATCATTCCAAATTTCACACCTTCTGCTTGACCTATTAATCAGGTCGTTCCTTCGTGGTGACTTGAAATACCCTAGCGTCTGCAATCCATGTAAGCCTATCGTTCATGATCAGACCATGCCATTGTACACTGCGATACAAATATAAACTACGTAGAGACGTTGCACGTTTACTGTTGCCATTCAACGATGAGGGGCCATCTTCAATCCGCCATTTATGTCCGACATCACTCTCCCACGAGGGTGAGGTCAGGTGTACCTGAAATACAAAACTTCGGAGAAGGGCTGAAAAGTCTACGGTCTGATTCAGCGCCTCGGAAGCCCGGGGAAGCCCCTCAAGACGGCTTTGAATCCGAGGAAGACGAGGATCAACACAGCAAGCCAATATTGCGGAACACGGCGAGATGATCGCTATGGAACGGACTGCTCAGCCCCCCAAGAAAAAGCAACGACTGGTCGAGCAGGATCCCAAAGCAGACTTTGGCTACCACAGTACAAAGAGCTTGGTGATGCGCGCAAAGACCTCTCGCAATCCAATAGGCACTCTACCATCATTTCCTTCGCCAATGCACCTCCAAATCCGTACTTCATTAATCATTGGCCAGGCTGATGCTTTAATACCTCTTTCAATGGAGCATGACCATAACAGTGGTCCCAGTTGGAAGACGCGAAGGCGGTTGCTTGACCTTAGTATTATTGAACTTTTTGCTGATCAAAAGTTGGTTACACAGGCTAGAGTTACGGATGCTGATGAGTTATGCAAACCGTTCCATTGCCCTTCCTAATTCATCACCGCGGACCATCGCTGTATACACCCTACTCTCTGCCAACTCTCCGCCCCATGATGTATGCGTTTCCGCGCCAACGGGGAGTGGGAAAACACTTACATGTCCTTCCGATATTGGAGGTAAATTCTGGCGTAACCGATATCATTTGGGATGGTTGATGTTCTTAGTGTCGCTGGTCAGGCCCTATCAAGTAGAGTAGCCACTTGGCTGCGTGCCTTAATTGTTCTACCCACTCGAGACCTTGTCACGCAGGTCAGAGAAACATTGGAGGTTGTTGGCAAAGGACGTGGCTTAAAGTGCTTATATCTTGGTGATGGCGACTATTACCTTCTAATTGTGTTTTCTGGATTAGTATATCAACAGATCAAAACTCGTTCGCTCACAAACATGCACAGTTGGTCTCTGAGATGGACCACAGGTGGTTTTCCTTGCCGTTGGACGACGTCCATCAGTTCTGATTTCCGTTGCAGGCTGTCGGGAGGTTCTAGCAAGGTCGATATCTTGATATGCACTCTCGGTCGATTAATAGATCATTTCAATGGAATACCTAACTTTTCGTTGCGACATCTTCGTTTCATGGTATAAGTACAATCGGCATTGCTGACTGTGTTTGACCATTATCATCATGGTATTCAGGTCATCGACGAAGCTGATCGCTTGCTCTCTCAATCATTCCAAGATTGGTTGGTTCATTTATTGGCAGTTATTCATCGGAGACCTTCTGGGAGTGTCTTTCCAGAAGGCGGATTTTACCAATCGTATTGTGATTTCCTTGCACCTATTTACTTGAACTCCGAGCGCTGCACACATCAAGCCGATGTTGACGAACGAAAAGAAATTTCATGTCAAAAGCTCTTTTTCTCTGCAACACTCACGCGAGATCCTGGAAAGCTCGCATCCCTTAGTCTTGTGCTTGTTTGCATAATTATCTCATGGTTGACTGTAGGTAATGCATGGACGTTGGTGGAAAAACAGGAGGTTGGTGTCTATGCACGGTATTGGAAGGCACAGGCAGTAACCACCGTTCTATAGGCGCGGTACTTTAAGACATTGTTGAAACAGTACGATCATCTACAGGGGGTGAAGAAAATAAGGGTTACTCCTTGTGAAGTCCGGCCTCTTTGGCAAATTACGAGGTGGGATCTGTAGATTGGTCGTCTTGTGGGACGACTACCTGTTGATACTTTTTCTCCCTAATGGCGCTGGATCGGCTAAGAGCGGTGTACATGCGCTGGGCTCTCGATTGTTTCGGTAACGAAACATGTTTGCAAGATTACGTGGTATTATACTCGGAGGTATTAGCAAACTGGATAACCGGCAGTCGTGGCGAACTGACGAGGCCATACTGAATCTTAGTCCGAGGTGACCCGAGCAGATCGGATGACCCTGATTCCCCAATGGCGTAAGTAGCACGTTCCTACTGACTGTCTCGAACTAGAGCAAACTTAATGGGATTCCAATATTCAGGGTTTCGGCTCTGCTCGGAGCTGCTTGGACTACGCTTTCCCCCGCTTCGTTGCTCTCTTACTTCATTATACAATGTCGGTTCGTCCAGAAGACATATCTGAGTCGAGCTCCACCAATACGCCAAACGGCCATGGCGTTAGCAAATCCGATGCACCCCCGAGGCCGGCCATCTCCAACTTCCAAAGGTCTCGCGAATCATCGCTATTCATCAGCCTCAGTCTGCTAATCATACCCTAGGTTCTTTTACATGAAGGGTACCAATACCTCTCCCCCCAAGGCCTCGATCCATGATGCAATTCTTACTCCTGAAGTGTCGGCTGGTTTTTTTAGCCGCTTGTGGTTTACCTGGTTGGATCCTTTGTTGTCACTGGGTTATGCTCGGCCCCTCGAGGCCTCAGACTTGTACAAACTCCCAGATGACCGCTCGTCTACCCGGACTGCCAACGCCATTCTCACGTCCTTTGGACGCCGCCGCAAGGAGGCGGAGGTGTATAACGAACGACTGACCAAAGGTGACATTAGTCCTGGCCTCAAGGGTCTATGGTGGACAGTTCGTGGCGTCCGCGCAGAACGGGAGAAGGCCTGGAGGGACAAGGACGGTAAACGCAGAGCTAGTCTTGTCCTTGCCATGAATGACAGCGTGAAATGGCTCTTTTGGTCCGCTGGGATATTGAAGGTCATGGGTGACACAGCACAAATCACAGGCCCACTCGTTGTAAAGGTTTGAGCCCCCATTTCCGAACATATACAAAGTATTCATGTCTGAGGCAGGCAATCATCAGCTTTGCCGCTGAGTCGCATGCTGCCCACATCGCGGGTAAACCCATACCTCCGGTTGGAACCGGCATCGGACTCTGTTTCGCTCTCCTTGCTCTACAGCTGATTTCATCGTGGTGCACGCACCATTTCATTTATCGCAGCATGTCCTGCGGGGTTCTCTTGCGGGGTGGACTCATCACTGCAATCTACTCTCGAGCACTTTCATTGTCTCCGCGTGCCCGCATAGAGATGACAAATGGCAGACTGGTAAACCACATCTCCACTGATGTGTCCCGGATCGACTTCTGCATGGGTTATTTCCATATGTCCTGGACTTCACCCATTCAATTTACTATCTGCCTCGTCCTTCTCCTCATCAACCTTGGTCCGAGCGCCCTAGCTGGATTTGGGCTCCTCATCGTTGCAACGCCGGCGAGTACGATGGCGATGAAGCATTTCTTCCGCGTGAGGATGAAGAGCATGGCCTGGACAGACAAGCGTTCCAAGTCAATCCAGGAGATGCTGAATGGCATGAGAGTGATCAAGTTCTTTGCGTGGGAGAAGCCCTTTTTGAAGCGAGTGGCTGAATATCGCCAACTTGAAATGGGGTACGATACTCTATCCATTGGTTACTCACGCTTAGACCGCCCTTCAGATATATACGAAATTTGCTTATCCTTCGGGCGGCCCAGAACGCGCTTGCGCTCTCTCTTCCCGTGCTAGCCAGCATGCTTGCGTTTGTCACATACTCGTTAGCTGGTCATTCGTTGTCCGCCGCAAATGTCTTTTCTTCTCTTACCCTCTTCCAGCTCATCAAGCTACCCCTCGCGGTCCTTCGTGTGTAACCTTGCTAGTTTCTGCGGATCCTACTAACTTGTTCAGTCATTAGCCAAGTCATTCAGTTGCATTGCAGACGCTGCCACTGCGTGCGAACGTCTCTATGAAGTTTTCGACGCCGAAAGGTCGGACAGGATCCTGCCAATCGGCGAGAATTTAGATGTTGCAGTCAGGATATGTAACGCAGACTTTACTTGGGAGAGTGCTCCCCAAAAATCTGGGGGTCCAAAGATAATTGATGATCGGGCGGGAGGGCTCAGCAGGAGCGAAAAGGCCAAAGCAACACCAGTTCCAACGGCGCGATCAGCTGATGATCACGATGTCTTCAAACTTCAGGGTATTAATATGACGATTCCTCGTGGTCAGCTCGTGGCCATCGTGGGGGCAGTGGGGGCGGGTAAAACGTCTCTACTTCAAGGTATCATTGGTGAGATGAGACAGGTTGCTGGTGCTGTCGAGCTCGGTGGCTCCATTGCTTACTGTGCTCAGACTGCCTGGATCCAGGTATGTGTTTTTTTCCCCTGCAGACTACCATAGTGTGTTGACATATTTTGCTTCAGAATGTGACGATTCGGGATAATATCTGTTTCGGACGGCCTTTTGAGGAGGAAAGATACTGGAATGCTGTTCGTGACTCTTGTCTGGAACCGGATCTGCAGATGCTCCCCAGCTACGATTTGACCGAGGTCGGCGAGAAAGGTATTTCTCTTTCCGGTGGTCAGAAACAACGAATCAACATCTGCCGGGCTATATACTGTAACGCGAATATCATTATCTTTGACGTTCGTCTTCTTTTTTACTATAGATAATGAACCAGTGTTAAAGCATTGACATTCGCCCACCGCTAGGATCCCCTCTCTGCACTCGACGCGCATGTTGGGAAGGCCGTATTCTCCAACGTCCTGAAGAATGGTACAGATGGAAAAACTCGGATTCTCGTTACACACGCATTGCACTTCCTACCCGAAGTCGACTACATCTACACATTGGCTGACGGCAAGGTTTCCGAACATGGTACCTTCAACACACTAATGACTAGTGATGGCGCGTTTTGCAAATTCATGGAAGAGTTTGGCTCAAAGGAAAACAAGAGGAACCAGGACGCTGGGAATGAGATCGAACCGGTTCGCCACACGAAAGAGGAGAAGATCGGTACCAGGGGCAAAATAATGATGCAAGAAGAAGAACGGCATACTGGCGCCATCCCATTGAAAGTTTACCGGCAATACGTATCAGCTGGGAATGTCACACTGCTTTTACCGATTCTATTGCTGTCTCTCTCTACGATGCAAGGCTGTAGCATCATGTCAACATATTGGTATGCTGGTCCCATTTCCTGTTGATTGCAGGCTTGTTCATTGGATCTTTATTCCAACAACATCAGGCTTGTCTACTGGGAGGAACTGAAGTGGGGTTATGCTCAAGGCTTTTATGTATGTCACTTGTTTTGTCTGTCTGTACTGTCTCACACCAGTCTTGTAGATGGGTGTGTATGCCGCTCTTGGTGTTTTACAATCGATTACATCGTTCTTCATGGGGGCCTCCTTCGCAATGTTGACCTATTATGCGTCGCGAGAGTTGCATGAAGTGAGTTTGGGCAATGCTCATTGATAATGTTCCTGACCTATATGAACCATCCCAGCGAGCCATTGTCCGTGTCCTGCATGCTCCTATGAGTTTCTTCGAGACAACGGTGAGCTAAGAGCGTTGTTATTATATGCATAATCACCATCCTTATTCTTTTACAACTAACAGCCTCTTGGCCGCATCATGAATCGTTTTGCTAAAGGTATACTCAACGAGCTTCCTGATGACGTTCTTTGCTCAGTCATTCCACAGATATAGACAATATCGATAACTTCATTGGCGACTCGCTGCGCATAATAAGTATATGTGCTTTCGACATCTTCGGCGCTACTATCCTCATCTCCATTATCTTGCCTTGGTTTTTATTGGTCATCTTTTTCGTCTTCGCTTGCTATTTCTTTGTTGCCTGCTTCTACCGGGCGAGCTCAAGAGAATTACAGGTACGTCTTCCATATAGTTCGCCTTCCTGAAGCTGATTCCACCACAGCGACTTGGTATGTATGCGCTTGAGCTCCACTTTATCTGTTTATGCACCTATTGATCAATCCCAGATGCTATTCTACGAGGCTCTCTATATGCGCACTTCTCCGAGTCGCTGTCAGGATTAACGACGATCTCTGCGTACGGAGAAATAGATAGGTTCAAGAGAGAGAACGTCGGACTCGTTGACGTCGAGAATCGGTGAGTTTCAGTGTGCAAAGCACAGATTATTACAGACCCTGACCAGATTCCCAGTGCGTATTGGTTGACGATCACAAATCAGGTGATGAGACTACTTTCTAGCGATCATGATACAACCGCTCATTTGTCTGGTTAGCGCTGGCTCGGTATCCGCTTGGACTTCCTCGGAGCTATACTTACGTTTGCAGTTGCCATTATGACTGTTGGTACTCGCTTCAGTATATCTCCAGGACAGACCGGAGTGGTTCTATCATATGTTCTGACGGTGCAACTGGTAGGCCCACAAACTGGTCATACACCAAGGGGCTAACATGTTATTCGAGACTATTGTATGGATAATTCGTCAGGTTGCGGAGGTGGAGAACAATATGAACTCTGTGCAACGAATTCTCCATTACGCCAACGAAACCGAACAAGAAGCTCCGCATCACGTTCGGTCTAGTGCGGTTCCTCCCTCCTGGCCGTCACAAGGGCGGATTGACATGAAAGATGTTTTCCTAAAGTATCGACCTGAGTTACCTCCTGTGCTTAAAGGTTTGAGCATGAACATTTCACCGGGGGAGAAGATTGGAATCGTTGGCAGGTGCTGGTTGTACCCCTGCACCCTGACTCAGTTTTTTATTGATTATAATTGTAGAACTGGAGCTGGAAAATCCTCAATTATGACAGCTCTATATCGACTAGTGGAACTTTCATCAGGAAGCATACAGATTGATGGTGTTGATATCTCGACCGTTGGGCTAGAACAGCTAAGAAAGGGTCTTGCGATCATTCCGCAGGACGCTGTAAGTGTTACACTAGGTGACGAAAATGTACGGCTGACCGTTGCTTCAGTTCCTTTGTGAAGTCATCCGACTCTTTTCATATGTAGCTGGGCTAATGTGTTTCTTAGTCTCTGGCACTTTAAGGTCTAATTTAGATCCATTTGGTTTGTACGACGACGTTCGACTCTGGGATGCCCTCAGGCGCGCATACCTTGTCGAGACAGGCGAAACACAGCCCCCTTCGCCCACGGAGAGCGAGCAGATCACCAGTCGTTTTGACCTGGATACTCCGATTGACAACGAGGGTTGCAATCTATCAGTCGGTCAGGTACAGTCTAGATTTTCTTCCCTTTCTTCTCTTCTTCTCGTTATTGATTATTGCTCAGCGATCATTGGTATCCTTGGCACGAGCTCTTGTCCATGAGAGTAAAATTCTCATCTTGGATGAAGCAACAGGTATACTGTTATGTTGTTACATGATATGCAAAAGCTCAAGCCTTTTGTAGCTTCCGTAGATTATGAGACCGACAGAAAGATACAAGATACGATCGCAATCGAGTTCAAGGAGCGTACAATTCTGTGCATCGCTCGTACGTTTCTTTTGGGTCGATCCTCTTCTCTTTTGTTGAACATTATGCAGATCGTTTGCGCACGATCATATCGTATGACCGCATCTGTGTTCTTGATGCTGGCATGATCGCTGTGTGTATTCCTTTTTTCTCTACATCGAAGGGTCTGTTGAGATATTGTCATAGGAATTTGATACCCCGACAAACTTATTCAACATCCAGGACGGAATTTTCCGTGGAATGTGCGAGAGGTCTTTCGTCTCACTTGAGGATATACTTTCGCTGCAGAAACAAGTATGAACCCGAAGAATTTGGTAGTAGGGCGACAATTTGAGGCCTGATGAAGATACCAGATACTACTTGATGCGTTTTTTCAGTGTGTTCAACTGTGTTGTACGGCTTAGAAATTTCTTTTTGGCCTGTACCCGACTCCCACGACGGGGAAGGTTTTGTATGTGCCACTTTGCAAAGAGATTATAGCCCGTTTAGCCAGCGGCTAAATAGTAGTGTGGATGTACAATACGAATAATGAAACAGATAAAATGTAGGAGGGAAGTAATTATAACTGGGAACCGATCCCCATCTCTTTCAAGGTAATTGCCAAAACACGTTTGTCATCTGCTTCGGTGATCACCAGATCACTTTGGTCGCGTCCCTCCGTAAGTTGCGGTGCCAGATGGCCATGTGGGTAAAACGCTTCTCCCTTCCTGCCTCCCCAATCAAAGTCAATCAACATCACTTTGTTTTCAGCAATGAGTATGTTGGGATATTGAAGGTCACCATGAACATAGCCGTCGGCATGGAAAGATTTGACAAGACGCGTCAATTGATCTGCCCAGCTCTTCCGGTCGTCAAGAGAAGCCTCCTTTGAGTCCAAGGGAACAGTGTTGTCGACAAAATCCATGGCTACAGCGAGTGTATTGCCAGGAAGTTTGGCATAGCCACGGAGTTGAGGCACGTGAGCTTGATCAACACAATGCATGTGTAGAGCAGTGGAATAGCGACAGGTGAACTTGATAACGAGCTTCATGTCGTTTGAAGAGGTCGCTTTGTAGATGTACCGACCTCGGGAGGTGACGATAGATTCAATGATCTCGAATTTGATCAAAACAGAGAAATCTCTCCAGGAGACCACTTCCGTGATCGCAGGGAAAAGATGGTCCTTCAGTGGGGATAAGGGCTCTGTCGAGTAATCATAGGTGATGCGACGAAGGAGACCAGCAGCTGCTTCAAATGCATTCTACAATTTCTGTCGATCGTTTCCACCAACTGCACGATGGACGCACGACAACGAGGAGGTGAGGGGAATGCAATGGACTTGACCAACGAAGGCTATGGCATAGAATGTAACTACAGGGCCTGATACAGTCAATATCGCAATGCACAAGTGATCGACCTACCGATAATCGTTAGACCAAGCGCCGGCATCCTTGAAGACAAAAGTACTTTTCGATCGACTTTCGTAATGATTTGATGGTAACAGGCACACAGTTGAGCGATAGGTTCGCTGGAAATGCCTGACGCCTCTTTCTTGAGCTCCACAAGGAAAACGGGCTCCCCACGTTGGCCAAGAACAGTACCATCAGCCGTATATTTGCCGATGCCAACCGAGGCCATCGTTCGGAGAGGTGTATCAAGAGCTTCAGCAAACATGTGGTCAAGGAGGAGTAAAGCTGCATCCCGTCTCGCAATTTCATCGGGATGTATCACAGCCATTTGATTTGAAAACTCATAACTTGTGTCAAGAGAGAAGGGGCACTAGCACGAGTTGCTTCGTGACCGAGGTAAGTATCGGGAAAAGCGCCGAACGGTTGATATACTAGCGAAATCGGCGGGACTTTATCATCGGGAAGCGTGCCTCTGTTCCCAAGGATTGGGCGGTCATCAAGTAGGCGTTGTGCAGGGTCTTCTTGAAGTGATTTATATTGCTGAAAGTCTATGCTAGATGGGGCGTGCTTCCCAATTTTTGCGGATCTGACCCACTCGAGAATGCTAGCATCTTCCGCGGTACGTTTTCGGAGCACTGGACTGTCGTCAGACGGCGTGCCAAAACCGAGGACGATTGGTTGTGCTTATCACCAGGAATATCAACAACCACATATACATAGTCAATGGAGAGCGATAGTGCTAAATTGCCGACCTTCGTTCTCTTTGGGTCGACATGGATTCTGTTGTCCTCGACCACACAAGCCTGCACGAGTGGCGCGTCATCAAAGTCGTTGCCAACTGGCACAGGATTTCGCATTCGATAGAACTTGCAAGTAGACAAGGCAACATTGGGAGGTAGGTGCCCTTAGGCTTTCAGGGCCTGGAATAACATCCGTGTAGGGTAACTCAAGACGTTATCAAGTTCGTCGTTGATCAAGACGGAAAAGGCTACCTCGCCTTTGAACCACCATGAATTGAAACGATCGAATTGAAGGAAGAAATTGATACTCACTCAGCATCGTATGACTCCAACACGCTCGTAAGTGGTGGTACTACGGGGCACGTGTGTCAGCGTTCCACATCGGGTATGTCACTTTTCTTTTTTTTTTTTTCAGACAAGCCACCGGGGGCAAAATTCGGTAGTAACCCGTGCTATTTCCCGCCTGCCACGCATCAGATGTTTATAATACCGTGAGAGAAATCTCCAATCCAATGACACCCCTGAAATATCCAGCTCCAGGAGTGTTTGTGTGTAGTAACGGTCTGTGCAATATTAAAAAATTGATGTTGGGTTTTGACGAGCTTGATCAGTGCTGGG
>JBBPLX010000107.1:0-52831 GCA_038090015.1 Leccinellum albellum
TCGAGTAAACTCGTCTGCAAGGACCTCTCCTTCGTGACCGGAGGCGATGACGTCTTGAAGAGGGGAGCGGATACGAGCAATCTGATTCCAGAATACACCGCGACCTTGCTCGAGTAGCTCAACCGCTTTTTGTGTACGCCTCTCGCGGATACAGGCAGAAAATGCATCGACTGCTAGGAACGAAGCAAGGTCCTTGAAAGTCTGGAGATAATTGGGTATAGATGGCAGAGTGGCGAGATGCTGAACGAGTAACCGAAGATATGTTTCATATGCAAGAACGACTGTGGAATGGGAGTAATCCTCAGCTACAGTGATCCAGTGCTTAACTGCAGAGAGATCATATGATGAGAGGGTGTGTGACATATATGCCAACTCCGTATAGACACTGAATATATCCTCTCTGTGCTCCAACTTGCTTGACTGAGTGAACCGGGCACGTAGATAATGTGCAAGTTGATACAATGACTGTGATCGGGTGGGATGATCGGATGGGCAAAGGTCGAGGGCTTGTCTTGCGAGGATGATGGCCTCATTTAGATCCGTCATATCTCGAAGTCGATTACAACGATCGAAGAGACGGTCTGAGAGATTGTTCAATGCCATTGATCGACGCGGGTGCCCTGACGGACAAAGGTCAAGGGACTCTCTGGCGAAGATGATGGCATTATTGAGGTCTGTCATATCTCTAAGCTGGTAGTAACGCTTGGAGAGATAGAGCGCGACATTGTTCAACGATGTCGATCGATGCGGGTGCCCTGATGGGCAAAAGTCAAGAACTTGTTTCGTAAGGATGATGGCATCATTAAGGTCCGTCATATCTCCAAGCTGGTCGTAACGAATGGAGAGATAGCTTGCGACATTGTTCAACCATGGTAATCTATCCGGGTGCCCTGACGGGCAAAGGTCGAGGGATTGTCTGGTGAGGATAATGGCATCATTGAGGTCCGTCATATCTCCAAGCTGCTTGTAGCGCTTGGAGAGACAGAACGCGACATTGCCCAACGACGTTGATCGATCCGGGTGCCCCGATGGGCGAAGGTCGAGAGATTGTCTGGCGATGATGATGGCATCATTGAGGTCCGTTATATCCCCAAGCTGGTCGTAACGCCTGGAGAGATAGAGTGCGACATTGTTCAACGACGTTGATCGATCCGGGTGCCCTGACGGGCAAAGGTCAAGGGATCGTCTGGCGAGGATGATAGCCTCCTCGAGGTCCGTCATATCTCCAAGCTGGTTGTAACGAGCAGAGAGATAGAATGCGACATTGCCCAATGATATTGCTCGATTCGGGTGCCCTTCTGGGCAAAGCTCCAGTGCCTCTCTGTAATAGATACCTGCTTCCTCGATGTCTTCTATGGCACCTAGATAGTTGTGACGATCCCGGAGATAGGAGCCGAGCTGAATGAGTGAGTCCCATCGCTTGTGGTGACTGGATGGGCAACGATCCAGTGCTTGGCGACCCAGGATGATTGCCTCGCTAATGTGGTCTGTCCCATTCCCTTGCTGAAACTTTGACTCTGCTTGTGAAAGTATCTGACGGATCGAACCAGTCGCTTTTCCGATGGAGTCCGTCCCACGCCTTTTCTCATGCTTGGTGGAAAGAGACTTTATTCGAGACCACCACCTTTTAGCTGATACGGATGTCATTTCACTGCGGCTCCTCTAGCCGACAAAAAGAAACAAGCACCTTTTGATTCCATCTTGTCTCAATACAAGCTGAAGGTAGGAATGGTGAGGGGGGAGAGGGATGGACGCTGGACACTGGAAAGAAGAAAGTGAGTTGGTAACTTCGCCAGTGATTGTGTACCGCACCTCCTTCATCCCGTACCTCCCGCATCTTACGTTTGCACAGCACCGGGTTGTGCTGTTCACTGGCAGATGGCCAGTACTGGAAATTCGCCGCCATTCGAATACAAGTTCATCGGAAGCGACCGTCGAGTCCTCATAGCACTTTGATGTTCCGAAATAAGTTCCGTACTTGGAATCTGAAAGAAGAAAAGACAAGGGATTTGGCTAAAACGATGATGACGACAAAAAACGGTATCAACGGATCGAAATCAAAAACCTCTGCCTACACCGTCTATACCAGCAACGGCTACCACTACCGCGTGATCCCCATCTTCAAAAATGCCCCAACAACTTCCACCTCCTCATACCGCCCAGGTAGGGTTCCGCACGGGTAACACCGTGGCATGAAAAGTCAACACCGTACCCGTACCCGCAGACACCGTACCCTCTACGGGTACGGGTAAACACCGACCCGTCATGACCACGGTGTATGGAAAACACCGTGGTGTTCGATAACACCGCGGGTACTATATTCAAGAAACCTACAAAATGTATAGACTAAGTACTATCCTTCTCATCCTCGATAGTTTCTATGTCATCTCGTTTCCTCTTTCGAGCTTTCACAGCTGCCAAAACATCCTCCATGAAGAGTAGGTCACACCTTCCCCAGGCACCCAGGCAAAGGAAGGCACGGATTGCTGATGGTGCTAACCGGTTTCGAGTAAAGTGAAGAAGATGCCTTCCTTGCGAAAATACTCGCTCGACGGCAGTCGAAGTTGCTAGTATTGATGTAAGTATGGTTTAATGTATGCCATGCCAGTGTGTGATACAGACCTGGAACAGAAAGGTAGTCGAGCGCCATCCGATGGAGTTTCGGGTACATGCGACGGTTGTTATGCCACCATATAAGTGGGTCACTGGTTTCGATAGTCGGAAGGCGCAAGTATTCGTCAAGTTCACTGATGACAGGGATAGATGAGGTTGTGTGATCCGTGCGTATAATGGACTGGCTGCTGATTCTGGCGTGTAAACGCTGCAAAGATCGAGCCACTATTGGGAGCTGCATCTTTACCCTTAAGAGCATTATTAACGGCGTCCTCCCCGAAACAAATGGTGGCATGATGCTTCAGATTCGTAGTCGACGACTTATCCTTGGTATCTTGATAGTGGCGCACACCACCCAGTGCTGTCTTGCACTTACGTGCCGCACAAGGAAAGAAGTGACACATGCGGCCATTATGCTGCTGCACCACTACCTCATCTGAGAAAAACGTGTATATTGGTGAACGCCAGGTTTTTTTTAGTGCTTCTGCGAATGATTATATTAGCATTAAGCCTAAGCCTACACTGCATCATTGGCACCTACCAAGTTCAGAAACCAATCTATTGCTGTTGTCCTGAGGCTTGTCGAGATCAGGGCATACCTCAGCGTTGGGCTCGGAGCCTGTCAGGTCGATGTGCGTGGCCGACTGGGAACTAGTACTTTTGAATGTTGAGGCTCCACCTGAGATTGATGGAGTGATAGAGGGGGATGATGAGCGAGAGAGGGCATCGTCAGATGATCTGGAAGTAGGCTCAGGGAGCTTCAGTATGACTTTTTTAGGCGGCATCCTGGACTGTCGACCGAGTGACGACTCCGGGCGAGTTGCTCTCACCTTTATGTCCTCCCTGGCAGCGCACAGCCGCCAAGATCCCGAATAGAATTAATGTGGCGTCCGTCACATCCAGGCCAACTAGTGGTGGCCGATGACAGAGGGATGCGGCGTCATCGATCATCTGTCAGTGTCACGTCCAGGCCAAGTTGACCTCAAGTTGGTACATAGCCGGTGACGGCGGCGCCAGTCACTTTGATGTGCTGACTCACGTGACTCAAACCCGCAGAACACCGCCAACCCGCGGTGAATGTGCACGGTGTATGTGCAGCTCCAGCCAGCCAACACCGTACCCGTACCCGTGATACCCGTTTGGCAGACACCGCGGTGTCACCCGTACCCGTGCGGAACCCTAGTCTGTATACGTGCCTATCCCTGACGCGCCCGTCAAGGAAATTACGAATACATATTCAACTTTGAAGTTGAACTCCAACACGTGGGCTTCTTTCTATGCCACTATCTTAGCGGTCAGACCAGGGATTACCTGCACGTCGGGACCGAATGTGAGTGACCTTATGCCGCGTCACAACTCCGTTTGCTGACCTAGCAGTTCCCAAGGGTCCCCCTTAGACTCAATCGTATCTGTGCTCATCAAGGTCACATGCGAGATGAAATGTCGCGAGCTCCGCATCGAGGCTGGAAGCGAACGGATACAGTATACGTTCCCTGCGCTCATCATTTCAAGTATCAAGTACTGTCAGCGAACAAAAATCGCGAACATCTGGTGAGATCGCGCTTCCTATTCTCGCTACAGTTGAAATGCTCATAATGCATAAAATCGGGAGAGTACACTCATTACGAAAAGTGAAAAATTTCCTAGTTCTTTTTTCCCCCACAATTAGGGTTTATGCATTATGAGCATATGCATTATGAGCGTTTCAACTGTATCTTGTTAACCTCAACGAGCAGGAAGACGACTTACTGGTCCTTTCATTCGTGTCACGGTTGCCACGCAAGCGATGACTCATCCGCCTGGTGTTAAGACTGATCCTGTCTGCGCTTGCTACGATGCTGGAGTGGATACCGAACCACGTCAAGCCGTTCTTCCCGCAGCTGCAGATGTCTTTCAAGTCCATTCGCAATGTGGCCAACATTGTCGTGCGCACACGCGCTGCAGACGCGCTTGGTGTTTTGATGCGCGGGCAACCGCGTGTGGATCCAGTAGTGATGGAACTTATTGTCGGTGCGCGAGGGAGCGAGGAGATTGCGGCGAGCTATTATAGATCCTAACCCAGCGTGCCGTTGGATATTCACTCAAGACGGCCACAGAAGCCTCCATACGGGCGTCGCACTCTTTCATAGAGTCCGGCGCACTGTTTTGGAATGGATATCGAGGACCAGGGTGGGGTTTTGTTGACAGGTCAGAGATCATACTACTAACTCACCTGTTATTAACCATGCTGCAGGTGTGATTTAGATGGGTTGAAGGTGCTTGGATATCTATGATCGTGACGGATCGTCCCTCAGTCAATAAGCTACCATCCTGTATTGTGAATGTTTTTTGTGGTAGAGGTAGCGTTCTTACTAAGAGAGCTAATCGACAGCCTCCCAGACGTTCCATTAAATGACATCGTTCGATGTATTCGCAAACTCGGAAGTGGATGTCCTGCCATCAATAGCCGTTCACAACAGAAAACCTGTTCCAGCATAACGAATCACACTCTTAAATGTATGCTCGAGGTCTCAGATGCATGGGAACCAGACTCATTGAGGACATCTTGAGTTTGGGAACATGAAAGTTGACGCGATGTATTGGTTTTTCATTGTTCAATGTGTACAAGAAGTGCTCCGGTGGGCTCCCTCCCCCCTTTCTCGGTCTCCTGGTCTGATGCGATAGAAAAAAAATCATTCTGCAGATTTCTCGAGCTGCGAGGTGGGCAGGTACATACGCGCGTCTTCTTGAGTGGTCCATCGAGAGTAAGTTAGTAAGTTAGGTGTGCAACGGGCTGTGATCGGCTACTTACATTAAACGGCTTACTGATTTTCCGAACTCCGTTAAAACTGGCTCGGGTATCATCGATGTACACTCGAACGGTAAGTATTATAAGCTACACAAAACTCGGACGGGCGTTACAAAGTCCTGTAACCTTACTCTATCGCAGCATGGACGTTGCCACCCGTGGCAAGAAGTGCGCGCACATTCTGAGCCGCATTGGTGAAACCCATATCTTGCAGTTGCTGCTCGAGAAACGTCGAGACAAGCGAAACGTTAGATATGTCATGATTCACTGGTATGAATTTGAGGCGGACCTAGAGTTGGACCTGGAACCGCTCTTCCGGTGGTCTAGCATCCGCGGGAGCGGCGGCGGCAGGCGCTGCACCAAAAGGGCCAAACCCTCCACCGCCCCCAAATGGACCCGCACCGAGAAGGGCTTGTAGCATTGCGGGATTGGGTAGGCCCCCACCGAGACCACCGATGGGATTAATACCCGTACCAATCGCGCCAGGTTGTGTCGCCGCGGATGGCGATGTGGGGTTGGTCATACCCGTGCCAGCCACGCTAGAGGGCATTCCCGGGGCCGGGAAGGAACTTGGAAAAGCTCCACCGGCGCCTCCAGGCCCAGCACTGCGCATCATCGCCGACATTCGCATCATGGTACTGAGCGTTTCCGGGCTTGACCTATTCGATCAATATGAAAAATCGGTCACGCAATCGACTCAATGATGGAGGACAGAAATGAAGAACGGTATCAACACCATTTGCCTAAACTGCTCGCTTTGCAAAAACTTCTCGGATTTGGGGTCCCATTGAGGCTAGCTGAGGGTTGAGTACGATGATCTGGTCAAGGATAGCGGGATTTGACATGAGAGAAGACATTTGTTGTAGGAACTCGGGCGATTGCATCATGTTTCGAAACCGTGAACAGCTAATGTCGGTCGATTGTAGATGGTGCGAGATAACCACGCACCATGCTGGGATCGTTTTGATTTACGCCTATCTCCGTGAATGGGCTCAACCTAGCCATGGCCCCATGGCCCATGTAGCTGTTGAGGAGCGTTAGCGGATCGAACGGGTTCTGACCAGCTTGCATGGTAGAGATATGCTGAGCAGGTGGTGCGGATGAGCTAGCAGCGGGCGCTGCACATGCCGTTCCTTTGACCATGTGGACAGTATGTGACGACTGGATCTTGTATGCCGACAGCTGGTCTTCATCCTGGAAGCGATCAGGTGAGTGGTATCCAAGATACCACTGTTATCAGTACCTTGAGTACTCTCCCTGATCAAATAGTGGTCAGAGTCGAGATCTGGTGGCACGAGTACACATACCGGAGTAGATCAGCCTCTGTCGATCAGCTTCCACGTCTGACTTGTCTAGGCTAATCGATATCTTGAGCTCACTAGGGCGTGGATAAGAGATATGAGTCGAGGATAAGCGAAAGTAGAAGTAGACGAACCCTTGACGTTGATATGAATTTCATTGTCGGCCATGGTGAAAAGGAGAAAAATGCGAACTGCCGTGACACAGCCCCCGTAACAGCACCTCAAACCCACACCATCATCATGTCCTGCGAGGATTGCTTCAGGAGCGTCCCCCACGTCGGCACACCCATCGGGCGCTCAGAGACTTATTGCTGGCGAGGCAAATGTTTTCCGCAGGAGCATTTGTGCCTTGTTTAAAACGGTGTCGAATGAGCGGCTGAGCAAGCTAAGTACTAGACATGCGCACTCAGATGTACAAATGTATCCTTTAAGATATAAGCATACCTATCTTGTGGATGTATTCGTGACAGAAAGGGATGTATTTGTGCTCTGCAAAGAATGTGAGCCGAACTAGTAGATCGCGTGCTTTTTTAAAATCTAAGTTTTGATGGATAATTTGCATATAAGCTGGGGGGACAGAACCTCAAAGCACATGAAACTCACGGCCTCGCCATCGTCGGCAAGCATGGCTAGTAGAATGTTCGTGTCTATACCCAATTCTTGGCGCAATGTTGCTGTCTTCCCCATTGCTGCGCCTACTGCCCACTGGGACCGCTGGAAGGGTCGTTGAGAGTGCTGAATTTGACCTTGTCCGGTGCGCGTGGTAGAGTCTTGTCGAATGTACTATGTAAATGTAATTGTGACCCACTAAACGGAAATGCAATACAAATTGCCAAGGTTTCGGGCATGGCTACACGAGACATGACGTCCGCATCGACTTCAAGAGAGTATCTTCAGGATGTTCATGACCACGGCTGAGAAACTGTTGGGGGAATGGTCGTGACCAGCGGGACCCGGTGCCAGCTTACTGTATGCCCTCCAGGCCCTGGTATCACGTAGTAACTCTGCTTGCATGATACTTGGGTGAATGTCAACACAGAAGCACATGAAATGAAAGCTATTTCCGTCCGAGTCGCCTTTGAGGTTGCTTGGCGTGGAGAACATCTGGGAATGAACTTTTCCCGAATCATGTTCATGTCCGACTGACTCCGTACACGATACCTTTCAATTTACATAGTAAATGAATCAAGATGACGCAGGCAAGTACAAAAAACATGGAGGGAATTTTTAGTATGTATACAACAACGGGCACCACGTAACAAGACGGAGTCGTTTTTATCATTACACTAAGGATGTGGAGAATGGAGGGAAATAGGTTCCAATTCTTTGATACAACGTCAGATAGATACAAAGAGACAAGGACATTGAGATGGAGGAACTATCAGACGGACAGATAGGTTTAGAGACTCGCAGCGAGTTCTAAATCCGATTGGATTCGGGGTTAGATAATGACGAGGGAAGGGGAGGAGGGAGTTATAACATGGTCATCAAGACGCGTCGTGTCGTCATAGTATGTGACCTCGGGTTTACTTGGGAGGCGGAGTCGGTGGACCTATCAACAACGGTCGGTCAATCGGCTCGGCCTCTCATAACCAACAAAACCATTCACCAAACAAACCAGGACGCGCAGCAGGCGTCATCGGACGCGGCGAAACAGGCGCCGGAGCGACCGTCGGGGGAGGTGCCATCGCAGGGTTGGCTAAACATGCGAACACGAATACTATGCGTCAACATAACCCGCACTCTAAGGGATACACAAATACGCGACACTCACGCCTCCACTGGGCCCAAGCAGGCAAGTTCGGTTTCGGCGCCTCGATCGCCGCAACTGGCGGCGGTGCGGGCGCAGGCAAGCTCTTTGGCGCTCTCTCCCGCCGCGTCGATTTATGTACGACTTTCCATGCTGGACGAGCTTGGACGGGCGGGCCGTCATCAATGGGTGGGGGTGTCGTGGCTGGAGGGGGCGGCCCAGGGGGTTCTTGAGGGGCCTGGATGTTTATATCGGACGATAACCAGAGAGTGCCGTCGTCGATCGTCCGTCGTTTCCATTGAGCATTAATACCGATAATAGCATTTCAAAGTATACACATGGACGATTGATCGATCGAAAGACAAAGGGCAAGCGAGAAGCAGAAGCCGAAGCAGAGACAATGAACAACCCAAGCCACGGGGCGACACGAGGAAAAGAGAATAACTCACCGGCGGTGTCCAGTTGGGTGAGTACTCTCCGCCTGCTCCATGCTTGGACTTGACAGCCATCAGCTCTGCAATCTCGCTGCTCCCGTATTTTCATTCGTTCGTATGTAACCATAAGACCCACATTGTAAAAATATGCCAAGTATTAGAGGCAAGGTAGAAGTGTGAACAAAGAGAAACGAAAGAACAAGAACAGAACAAGGGGACGCACAACTGAAGCTGCCGGCGCTCATCCCGAAGCTTCCCCACCTCTGCAAGGAGGATCCGGACCTCACTTGCAAGCGCTTTGCTGAAATCGTTCAGATACCTTAAGTACAGACATGGCCGACAGATCAGATCAGGACGACAACGCGATAATGTGATAAGATATATGTCAACGAGCTGTTGACTGCAAGACGAAATACAAAAGAGAAAAAGAAAAGACTGAATGAAAGACGGAGAGGAAGTACTAAAAGAGAATACACGACATCAACTCACTTTGGCGGGGCACCGTTGTACGGGTTAGGACTCTTGGTAGAAGACATGGCTGGTTTGGATGGAAGTGCGTAAGAGATGTTCGACGTCTTTCTTGCTTGATGGTCGTCAAGTAGAAAATGTCGTGGTTACAGAAAACGGGCGGGCGAGTAGCTTGCACGTCGCGGCCAGAAGGTGACAGAACGAGGTCGAACACGAGGCCACCCAGAGGCGTCAGATTTTGATGAGTTCAAGTTGCAGTGATTTGTTGTTACAATATTGTTACGTCTGATGGAATGCGATTCGTAGGCGTCGTCGGGCTCAACGTCAATACTCCGCATTCAATCCATGCGAAAATTGCTCAACAAATGAAGAAAGGGCACCTGAAATAAGTCGACGTCTCACCGCCTCTAGCAGCCTTATTTGGATGGGAAGAGTGGTGCGTTACACGTAATGCGGTAAAACAGGAAGGGTATATAAATTATGGGACAAACATAGCAGGAGCAAAAGTTAACAGCAAAACAATCAGAGTTCACTTATAGCTAGCTCCCAGCGTCATATATATATCATGGATGATAATGCATTATGCGTCATGATCCAACCACACTCGTGACCTGACATCGCGATAGCGCATCTTTGAGGGATAGCATATCGAAGGTATCCAAATTAGACAGCGGCGCGGATGTCGTGATTGGTAGTTGTGATGGTAGACCAGACGGAATGTTGCCAGCAATTGCAACCGACTTTGTTTTGGTGGAAAGTTTGACGGGAGTGCCACCTGACTGCTCGGCCAGCCAAGCCTGTACCAGGGGATGGTCAACCGTTGGACGGTAATTGCATGCTGCGAACAACTCGAGATGACGGTAAAATAACGACGTAGGATTATACAGTGGAAGAGCTGCGTGATCACCATCAAGTTCAAGAGATGGATCACCTGAAGAATCTCGGACGCACCTATTTCAAGAATGGAATACGCTTGACGGGGAGAGATGTTTCGTGAAACCATGACTAGATACTGCAAGTGAGCGGAATAACCACGTAGAATCACCCCAATGTCTCTTACGATAAGCACAGACGGCAATACACGCCCTGAGTTCGACACGACACTGAACGAGCACCTGGCCACCACGAGCAATCGCGTGGCCAATAAAATTACACACACTAGGGAGCGCAAGCAACAGAGCTTCTCGGGCGTTATTAGGGACGTCTACGAAAGAATGTTGGATGACCGAGGGGAGATTGGGTATTGAGAGTTGAGCAGAAGAGATTGAAATCAGATGCGTGACCCCGAGGTCCAGCAATAGGGATTCGGCAGCGTCTGCGTCTCCCGGAAAATCGCTAGAGCCCCGTTAATCGTTAGAACGTGGAGCGACCTGCAGATCCTAACCACATACCTAGTGAGGTATAGTTGATCCGGAACGACAGGGATACAGTCAGTAAGAAGGTTCAAGTACTTGACGACGTCGCGCTTCTGTCTGCGCTTCCAAGCGATATATTCAATGTTCGTGCACGAGGGCTTGTACCGGCATAGCAAGAACGCGTGTAACTGCTTCACGAAGCCATAGTTTGGATGGATTTCAGGACGACCTAAAATCAAATCAGTTTATCTTGAATCATTTGTACTCCGCGTCAACTCACGTTTGCGAAGGTATTGTATTGCTGCCGACACAGACATCCGCTTGGACGCCATGACTTGAAAGCGAAGGGGGGATATGGATGAAGTGGCACGCGAGTAAAGAACAAACTCACGATAGGCGCAGACGACAGTGGCACTTCTGGATATGCCCATGACGCAATGCACAAGCACTTTGCCTCCGCGACCGAGGGCTGTCTCGATGAAGAGACACGCACCCGGAAGGTGGATAAGGAGATCCTCGTACTCCGAGTCTAGCACAGGAATGACCATGGCGTTCGGTTGGGGGTCAAAGGCATGTTCTTTACAGACGGAAACCAAGTGTGTTATTCCTAATCTTTTTCGCACGTCCTGCGATAAAGCCGCGGACAAACTGAGTAACAGCAGGAGGGTCAAGACTGATCGAGCCAAACCGCACAGCCAAGGGAGGCGTACTTTCCAATGTAGAGCCTGTCATCGATGACAGCGTTGACGGAGACTGGAGCATCTGCCCAAGTCATGTTCTCCGAGGGTATGAGAATGGGAAGAGGTGGAGCTGCCCAACCGAAAGTACCGTTTATAACCCTCGCACACATTCGCCCGCCCCGATTTCGGACTCGGACCGGCATCTCGGCCAAGTTATTACAATGTTACGGTCTTCGGTTTGAATCAACGATCGATTCTCTTCTATGATATTGGACATACGTCACTATGTTTTGTCAGATTCTGTCAACCTTTTGCTTCCGTCCCGTGCCTTCAGAAAGCAAAGCGTCGGCTAGCAGCACAGAAGAAACAAATATCCGAGTTTGGGACAGCAGGCCAATGTAACCAAATTATATCCCACGCAAGTCACGATGGCCCCAGCACCCTCGATTCTTGTGGAGCGAGTCATGACGTGAATCAAACGATCTGAAGGCGCATGTTGTTTCAAATCAGGAACTGATACGGCGACAAGGCACCCATGTTCTCACCGCATTAAACACGAACTTTGCTGCCATGAGCTGGCACTCGACGTCCCCGCGGCGTATGTTTTCAATTTACTTCTGCCAGCACTGAGTGGTCACGTTCCTGACATTTTGTTCTTCTTTCGTCGCCTCCCGGGACCTCTGGCACACACATACCACGTTGCATCCACGCGCTCCGACCTGCTCACTGAAGTACTGAAAGGCGATCATGATATTGTCAGGCAGAATCCTTGTAGGCAAGTACTGCCTTTGCTTTCCATATAACGCTCCCTCTTTCTCATCATCAGGCCACAGCATCTCGCACTTTTCACGCACCCGGGCCACGCGGACAAGTTGATAACCATAACATTTCCCCCGGTCTGATCCGCCATCTGTCACATCATGCATTTGCCACCATCGCATTCATTCCAGGTTATCACATGCCTAGTCATGAAGATGTAATCATGATCAGTGACCAGATTGACCGATCCTTTTCCTTCCGTTAACAGTCGTACCCTGGCCACCGCGTATCGGGGTTCCTTAGGCTGAAGGCTTATCGCCGCTAGGCACCGCCGGCAGGGGTCTTCAGTCCGAAGCCGTGATGAATGATTCAATAATTTTGTTCGTGCGTTAGTTTGGTCCAAATCGAGAATTCGAGAAGCATGAGCCATCCAACTGCAATTGCTGTCCGTCTGTCTGCGGACAAGTTGATGCCATGCCCATTTGCATCACCGACTTGCTTATTCCAAGTTATCGCACACTTGGTCACGCGGATGAATCCATGACCAGGTTGACCGACGTCCCACGCGCTAGCCTAGCCGGTTTAGGGATCAACTTGAAGATGGCACATCTCTGAGCCTGCTGACGTATTTGGGACGCCCATATTCTTATCATCGCTATAGGCACTGCAGAAGTCCAAATTACGAGTCCGCAACGGCGACGAACACACTCTATCTAAACTACCTCCGTCCGTGCCACGTCGTCAATTAGTCTAGCCATCTGCCGCATCTGTCCGTCTGTTTGAAAAGTTGGTATGTTTTCTTCATAATAGCATCATCATTTCGAATCATTCCGTGACTTGGAATTCGTCTCGTGATGCACGCTGCTGCCATCAGTCACTAACCTCGAAATCATTGACACGCAATACAACGTGGCAGTCTCGAGCTTTCGCCACCTTCGTCCGAGGGCTCAAGCACTCAGTATGACATGGCATAACTAAAAAGAGTGCATGTACGACTACGTGATACACCGCCAAATAGATATCTCCTTCTATCTACAGCTCCTACACCAGCAAGGGACCGAAAAACGAGGGAAAAAGACGATCATGTGGTACTCTAGCCATGTGATGTTCTCCACCCTAACTCTCTCTCATCACTACCCCTTTCATCCTCTTACACACATGCATCTTCTACCTCCGCGCAACCACCGAAGACGCGATCAACACGCCCACGAGCGCACCTAGTACACCAACAACTATGAATCGCGCATACTCGTCAAATCTCCCACCCATTGGCATCCCGGCACCCGCTAGATTGAGCGTTGCGCTCCTGAACGAGTACACGACAACACCGGTGACGAATCCGGCGACAGAGTAAGCGAGAAAGACGAGTGGGAGTGAGAGCAAGAAACTTCGGCGCTGCCAGACACAAAGACTTCGTTAGTGCTGTTCATTGAGCCTCATCTGTGCGCGAACGCTCACCGAAAGAAATACAAAGCCTTCCGCGGATGGACCCGTCCCGCGCGTCATCTCTGCTTTATACCGAAAGATGGACACGAACGAGGAAATCATACTTAGGACAGAGAATATAATGGCTACTAAACCCCCGATCCGCGCGACGCTGTCCAACCCAGGGAAGGACATAAGCGTCACTGATGCGCTCAAAATGATCGCCGACTGGAAAGAACCGACCATATGATAAGCATAGCGATAGAATGTGAGCCAGGAAACCTCACCACCAAGCAGGCACAGCCACCGATCACGAACAGCGGCATGGTACTTTCGGGTAAATGACTTCCCTCGACGTCAAAGTGGCCGTGGTGCCTCGCCCTGTCCACGAACAACAGGGGTACACCGAGACACAGGATCCCAGCCAGGACTTCAAGAATTGTGCGGAGGATGGGCGTGTTCCTTACAGGCTGTGGATAAAAGACGTCGCGAGGCAATGGCTTGTAAGGTCGGAAGTTGACTTGGTGCCAATGGGCTGGAAAGGCAGTAAGACAGGCGTCTTACTTAGTATAACGTATCCATGGTACTCACCAGCACGCAAAAGAATGCGAGCAACTGTCCGGGTGTACGCAGGAGTGATAGGATGGTTGGGGTCTGGGCGACACAGTCCAGCATGAAGCTCAAAACGGAACTGGAAATGAGAATGGGATAAGATGGGCTCACCATTGAGAAGCTTGAACAATTCGATGCACTCATCCTGGCTGAAGGGCGGCGGGGTCGGCGGCAGATTCGGGTGCGTGAGTAGACGGTCTGTATACGACCAATGTAGTGCGTCCATCGCATCCTTTCTCGCCCCCTCCACAATAGCACGCGGTACATGCGCTGGGTGCATCTCGATGAACGCCCAATATCTGTATTCGTCGTCGAAGCCTGTCAGATTGAACGTGAGCATGTCGAAGTGACAAATAAGTTTGTTACTCGACTTACGGTCATCTCCCACCGATACGTGGTCGTCCGATGGGACCTCGCTCAGCACCCGCCGGTGCCGATGGTCCACCCAAAGCAAGACAGGGTCCCCGCTCGCCCTGTGCTTGTTATGCTTCCTCCACCCCATCCCCTTCTTCGTGCCGCCCCAAGAACGGATCCACATCTCGCACCCCTCTGGCACGTCCTCGCACGAATCAATCACGGTCGAGACCTCGTCGAGCTTGCTCAGGTCCCTTAGATCGAGGTCCGTGATCGCCCTGCTATCCTCGTTGACGTAGTACCGCACCCCATGCGGGAGTGCATATTCGGTCCAACCGCGGATTACGTGCGGACGCGTCGTCGAGCCGTAGCGGGCGGTCCCATTCATGTCAAAGCGCGCGGGTGATGCCCACTGGGGAACCGGCTGGTTCATGGGCGGAGGGTTGACAGAGCGGTAAGTCTCTGCGATCTGGCTCGACACCGTCTGAGGAGGGTAGTTAGTAATGATTTGCGGCGTCACGGGTCGGGAAATAAGGGGTCGGGTTTCGCTATAATGGCATAAGTCCGGTGTATGAATGCTAGCAGACATGGTCGCTCACTCGGTAATGCGTGGGAAGAAACGACCACCGTCACTGATACTCTTTCGATCGAAATTACTTGGTGACTTTTGACGAGTACTGGGAGATCACCGTCAACATGAGGGTTGTACGGGTAGAAGATCTCATATACTCACCCAGTAGCCATAACCTCGTACATCGCAGGCAAAGGCACCTGCTGCGGAGGTGCGGCTGGTGCGTCTGGCGCAATCAGCGTATCATCGCGAGGCGAGCGAGGATCAATTTCCCTGTAACATTCCTCAGGAATTTGAATCTTTCGAAAATAAAAAATATTTACTCAGGGACGTGGACCGTATCTGCAGGTGAAGGCTCAGGGATAGTCTGCGCTGGTGGCGTTGCCAGTTTCCCTTCGTCCTGCAAGCTATTAAAATGAAACACAAATTATTACGATCAGGACGGGCTCCTCCAATTTCGCTTGAGAGACACTCACGGGAGATTTGTTTTGCTCGTCAGCCCCATCTCGCTTGAGCTACTCCAGGTCCTGCTGACGCCAGCTAACTCTGTCTGGCGAGTCTGAATGATTCCACTAGGTCTCCTGCTAGCAGCCGGTCTTTGGATTGCCTGTGCTGCAATATGCGAAGAGGCCACAGAGGAGTCTCGCGGTCGCACAGATGACTTGGAGGGTTTCTCCGCCAGAATGCGTCCTCGGGGTGCCTCCGAGCCACTCTCAGAGCCTGCCGTAGTTCCACCACGCTGGTCTGCCCAAACATTGGTGTCAGGGTCGCTGTCGAATCCAGCTGGGGTCGCCGAGCGTGCCATATCACCGAAATAGCTAGTGGTCATTGTGGCCAGGGCAGCGGGCGTAACCGGCGCCGAGGGTGCTACCGAAGCCGGTGGAGGTGGTGTGGCGGACTTGGAAGTGGGCTGAGAGGATGGCGCGGAGGGGGTTTTCATCTGCACAGCAGGCATCTCTTCAGGTTCGGCAGTGAGGACGCCTGCAATTTCCGGTTTCGATGATAGAGTAGCTTGCTGAGGGGGAGGCGTCGTGGTGGCAGAAACAGACACTGGGGCTGGTGGCGGTGGTGTCCCTGACAGTGATCGGGGAGGAGTAGAGCCCTGTTCGGATGGCGGCGCAGTCCTGGTCACTTCCCTTGCAAGAGGGGATGGACCTTTGGCCGCAGCAGGTTGGGGCTCCGCAGCCAACGCCGCGGCCTCGCGCATAGGGGATTCTGGGATGGGACTTGGGGCGCTCGAAACTGGTATGGGTGGAGACGCCGTGTCTACCTTGATGAGAGAAGTGGTAGAGCCTTCCCGGTCGAGTTTACTAGAAATAGACCCAGTGATAGATGCAGTATCTGAGTCTTGAGGAGGCGGAGGTGTGGCCGAATTTCCACGATTTGGCAGACCTGGGATACTAAATGCAGTGGACGACCGTCGTAATGCGCCTCCAACACGCGAGCGGAGGGTGCCCTTTTTCTGGGGAGTGGGAGGAGACGCCATGCTCGTGGAAATTGAATAGGTTCAGGGGAATATATAAAGTCAGTAAAGTGAAGAGGGTTTTAGGTAAACCAGACAGTTGTTGGATGAGGCGGGGGTGCAAAGAAGAGATGCAGCGAGGAACCCGACAATCTATATACGTGTAAGACATGCCTGGTGGTTTCGACGAGGTCGGCCATGCGATGGAAGACAGGAGGCACGTCCACGATACGTAGTCACCATTTCGCGAGGCAGATATGATGCGCACCGCAGAGGGCTGATAATCGCGTGGTGAGAAGAGGTGAGGCAAACACGTGTATGTCACAATTACAGTCGACGAGGCGGGGCGCACCTGGTAATTCTGATGCGGCAGCGGCCACTTTCAATAACATCTAGCACAGGATCATGCAAAGAAAAGCGTTCCCGACGTGACGAGCTGTAACTCGTCGTAGTCGAGCTGAGTGAACCCTTATATTTACTTCGAACCCCGAGTTCTTCCACTGTGAACTTCGCGCTCCGGAGATTACATGCGCAATCAGTGCTCCATTCCGTGCGAGACGGCTCCACCTATTATATTATAGTACTGTTTAGTAGTTCGGTTAGGCTGCTTGACAGTCCAAGACCTCACGTTGGACTTGCAATGCGCCATCGTAGGTGATCTACCGTCCACTAAAATCAGTTGTGAAGTACTATGGCTAGATAGGCACCCGGAGTTAGGACGCTCGACTGCGGAGTTCAACGAGGCGTCCAACGGCAGTGCAAGCCTTCGCGTCGACGTAATGGCATTGAAGCCGCGACGGACCTTCAAAGAGTTGCCAGCTTTGGCCACAGCCTACACCAGGACAAGGTAAAGTTTCCCTTATTGCTGCTCTCGATCTCCGGCATGAATGCTTGCAACAGTGGCTGCGTACCCTGCAATCAAATTCAGTAAGAAGCTTCGGCCGCAAGTTATCGAGGTCCGCCGCGTTGCTTTACGACAAACAACGTGCCCAACAAAGTCCTTGACGATGAGCAGGAGTGGCAAGAGGCGACTTGACGAGTGCGACGCGTCGGATGCGGTAGAAGGTGAGGTGACGATGTCGTTTGTTCTCTGAGACCTTTGTTCCCTTCGATACTAGTAACACTCCAATCAGATAATTATGCTCGGAATTCGAAGATGTCGAAAACGACTAACAGCCTGAGTCCCCAACCAACCAGTGGGGAGGATATCTCAGTCAGCACATGGCAGGACCAGAGTGGTCTCGCGAACGATAACCATCAGTCTCAAAGCCCGGAGTCTAGCATGGGTCTCGCACCTCTACTAGACTTTTCGACATTGACCACGGCTGTGGATATCTCGGACCGCTTCGAAGCTGTCGCTCGGGAGCTGCTATGCAACTCGATCCTGTCTGTGGTGCAGAGCAGTACGCGCACAGACTTCGACATCTTGGAATTGGAGTTCTACCTTCAGAAGTCGGGCTGCCATGAGGACCCGTTCACCCACGGCAGTTTTGAGCAGGAGTGCAGCGGACAATGGTAATTCAGAATTGAATCGTATTCCAGGTATTCCAACTCTTTCTTCCCACAGGCATTTCCACCGTCCACCTCGTTCACCTCGTCGTGGTGACACCTCTACACCAGGTCTCCCTGTGACTGCCGGCGGCTACAGAGGTGGAACCCGCAAGGGCCTTGATGTGACCGTTGGTGGCCCAACGATTCGTCAAACTTCTGACGGTCCTGTCACTATAAGAGGTGGTGCACTTTTGCGCACCGTCCGCCGCCATACAGACAACAAGGTGATATGCGGTCCGTCCCTCCTCGTAGACGAAATACTACGCCTCAGCGGTGCTCCCTCCATCGATCATCTGGTCAATACGATCTGGAATGGCGATATCTCTGCACTCTCCCCTCTAATACCGGCGCGGGAGACATTCTTGCGTCTCCGAAGACGGATTCAAGACTCGTCCTCGGATGAATGCCATCCCGTATACCGCTCCCCTCGCATCGGTCTCGATCTCTCCAACCCTAACACGACGGATTCTATCACCCATCCCAGGGTCGTCTTCGTTGGAAAGCCCTATCGCTACTTTACCCACCCTGAGCTCCTCGCGTCTAAGGGACGCGTGCAGACATTTGTCGGTCTGTATACTATGCTGCAGGAGTCGAAAGGCTACGCAGCGAATTCAATGGAATTGAAAAAGGCACTCCGGGACATATTACGAATGGGAGAGCAGTCGATCACCAGGTACATGGCGGATTATAGGTCTGGATATCAGTTTGGGAAGCTCAAGACATTCATCGGTCCTTCTGGCAAAGGCGTCAGTCAGTCAGCTTCAGAGTACCTCAAGATGATGGGAGCGTTGCACAAGGCATTGAGATAGCGATTATGTGTCACTACTGTTACTGGTCCTTGGAAATGCACCGCAGTCGATTTGACATGAGGCAAAATGTCATAACAAGCATGGTGTGATGGATGGCATGCGAGGGGATAGAGCGTCTCTACGGCCATGCAATGATTGTCAAAACATGTCACTACCTCGTGAGCACAATGATTCAGGCACCTTAATCCCTGTGGGCGGTGGGCGGCTAATCAGTCCACGTGGTCATCGTATTGTCACGTTTTTGAAGGTCTAAGTTCGTCCTTCGATTACACCCTTGATAAGATAGGAAATTGGCAGATCGTCTAGAGAGACAGGTACTACTTCAAGAAAAAGTGGCATATTCTTCGACCATGTTATGCACCCCTTCCCTGATATGTTCGAGGATAGTGGTATGATGGGTTGGTCGTTTCTTCGTACGGGATGTCTCGTTTCTCACTCCTATCAGCACTAAAACAGCGCCTTCTTGATGCTATTCAAGAAGATGGAAAGGACGTGTTCATCAAACGAACGGACACCAGAACCCATCCCTCACGAGTTCAGGATAGCTTCGCGTTTGGGTTCGGCAAACATCTGACAAGACGAAAGGAATCACTGCACACCTATACATACCATCTTTTCCAATGACCTGGATTCTTGATATCGGTACATCGTTATGTCTGTCATGGGTTCATTTAACAGACCAAACTTTACCTCATTCAGAGAAGTCCTCAATGATTTCGTGAACCAAACTTCGGAGGTTACGACAATATTTTTTCTCTCTCTACTCCGTCCTCGCTGACTTTCGCGGACAGGGTCTCAAGTATATGCACGAACAAAGTGTGGCGCATCGGTGGGCCAACGTCCCGTTCCTGGTGCGACACTGATTACACGAAAATCCTAGTGATTGTGCGGCCGAGAACATTCTGATGGACGGCTCGAATCTCTACAAGGACGGTTGGCATCCCATGGACAACTGGCGAGCTCGCGACGGGTGGGATTTCATCCTGAGTCGCAAACGCTCAAAAGTCGAGATCAAGTACTATTTCATTGATTTTGCTCAGTCGACAGAGTTTAATCCTGTGCAACATGAACGACTAGTCACCGGAGGACTCGGTCGAATACAGGCACCTGAGCAGATCTCTGAGTTACCTTGCGATTCGTTTAAGTTAGATGTTTATTATCTCGGGCAGGTGTACAAAACGAAAATAGTAGACATAGGTTTTTTTCATGGTTTCCAATCCGCCGTCAGAGCTTATACGTTCTAGCAGGAGTTCAAAGGGCCGGAGCTCTTGAGCGATTTAGCTCGAATGACGACCAAACCAGATCCCGAGGATCGCCCTGCTGCGCACGAGACACTTCAAATCTAAATCTGGAATAGTTTGCAGTTACTCCCACAATACCTCCCCGGTGGACCAGGCTGTGACCTATTCGAGAAGAAAGATCGATCAAGCGTATGATGAACAATACCTTGGACGTTGTCGACATGGTATAATGGCACGAAAGGGTTATAAATGCATTTGCCGTTGTGTCGTAGTAAGTACTTCTTAGGCTAGAGAACGATAAAAATGAGGTCCTGTCCTTAGTCTATTGCGAATCTGGTTTACTGCGGATTTGCTCGACATCTCAAAACTTGATCACAATTCTTATACTCGTCACTCCAGGTCCATTTTGCTTCCGAATGCTCTTGATTTAAGTAGCCAGTATAGGCGCAAATCTGAGGGTTGAGGGGGCGGTATTGAACGGTGCACTTCTTGTGTGACTATGGTAGCTGCGCTGCTGAGTTTGACATCCCATGTTGCCGGTACCAGCGTTTGGATGGCAACAGTGCGTGTGAGGTTCTTGATACCGGGAGAGGTTGGGGAGAGGCCGACGACACAGCTATTGACACAGCGTGAGTATGTAGTAGTGGTAGTGATGTCCAATAAGAAATAAAGTAAAGTAATACCTTGGTTAGCAGCCACTGTCCAAGTCGGAGCAGCCGCACACGATAACACCCCCGTGGTCCCAGGTTCACGTCATGTCGTCAGATCCCTCCGTCTTCTCGATCTTGAACATCGCCAGCATGCACATCATCACGGACCATAGCGACACGATTGCATATCAACATCACGTCAGATAAGGAGCAAGCGAGCATCAGCGGTATCGAAAGGTAGGAAAGTGTGGGCCGTTTACCAAGCTGGTGCACGAGTGGGGCATCCAAAGAAGCGCAAATGGGGACGTTAATGCTTATGCCTGGATTGCGGAAAAGATGAAACTATTCTTCTTCAAGCACACGCGGAATGGGCACAAGGTGACGACACTAACGCCTTCGTACCATGCGGTAAGTTTCTTCTTCTTTTCACCGGTCTTGTGACACTCGAAACTGACATTGACGTCTCCGTTAGGGATAGCCCGGACAATAACAGTACGCACGATTTTACCTCTCACATGCTTCTCTCTATGTTGAGGTGGTAGGCGCTGATGGTAACTGTGGTTGATAGGGTTTCAAGTTGACCTCCGTCCGTTCTTGTACCCATTGAGGTTCCCTTTGAAGTTTAAAAAGATTGATCAGGTGGCCGCAGTGCTGCCTGACAGATCGAACCTAGGAATCGACAAAGCTAAAATAGATTAATGGCCACTGGCAGGCGGCAGAGAGACGGTGGCCAGGAGTTGGGTCACAGTATATTGCTAGATAAGTAGACGTATAGTGGATGCTAGGTCTACACAGATGCAAAGACATCTTTAGTAGGTGATATACGATGGATAGAAACAAGCAACTCCGTTGGCAGCATTCATCATGTATCATCTGAACAACGATCTTTAAGTTCACAAAGTAGATACGGTACTCACATTGAACTGGACACTCATGCTAGCGTCGAGAAAGTAGAGAGTTTGCTGTAGGTGAGAGAACGATCTGCTTCACTTCGGTAAAAGCAACAAGTACAACAAAAAGAGAAATGGTACAGGCCTGGGCAGGGTTATGAAGATAGTATCAAAAGTTCAGGACCAAATTACTTACTAAATAATTTGTCTATCGGGAATATCATTACGTGCTAATAAACACAATTAAGAAATTGCCGACTTGAAGAAACGTAGGCCAGGTCGACGATGTTCTTGGTTCGATTAGTACGAATGCCAAAGACATCCATGAGTAGGGAAAGGAAATATCTGTAAGTGCGTCAGTCAGTACTTACAACACAGAAGGTAATAATGATCACAACGAGTGATTTGGGAAAATAGTGTAAGGATTTGCGTGAGGGGATCATTTCCCCAAGTTTCATATACTTCAGCCTTGGCAGTAGGATCAACGTTACGAAATAAGACCATTAGAGTTCCAGTGAGAAGGTGGTAACTGTGGACAAACGATGAGTCGCCCTGCCAGCTTCCAGAGACTGCAGTTGAAGATACTTCTCCGGAAGCTTATTCGTGTTGTGTAAAAGGTGGGTTCCTATTAGCAAAGCCATCGTCACGAGGACGATCCCACTGGCCAGCCGAGCAGTCGGGCTCCTTTCGGGTTGCTCAGCTACGCTTCTTCGTCACCGTGATGCGGTCCGCCCCCGCCATGCGCATGTGGCATTTGATGAGCGACAGTGGGTCACGGTGTAGACATTGCGCCAGCCGGATATGACTAAGCCGTGTCGTAACTTATCCGTGTAGAACGACTGGCAAGGCGAGTGCTGATCGTTCGATCTCAGAGTGTGATACACACAGGCTGGACACCACGCATTCGTTTATTCGTCTCTCACTGAATTGGAAGTTCAACTACCGAACTTCCTGAAAATGTATGTACCACGGCAAGATATGAAAGGTTGTCGTTCCAATGAGTCGTGACCACGGGCGAGTCGCTGATAGGCCATCAGCGATGCTGCAATCTCGGGTGGCGGCCTTCTACCGAGTTCAAGGTTTTTATTTGCAGTGGCGCTAAACCAAAACACATCTAGTCCAAATCTAGACATATGATGGACGACTAGCTCCCATGGATGCTGAGCGAAGTGAAACTGCCAGGACTCGCGAACTCGTGAAAGTTGCTGACAATGACAGGCAATGACTCAGATAATAGGGTCTGGTAACACTTTCGGTGATCAGTCGGTGATGCAATGTGCTCACTGCAATAGATTGGCCATTCCAAGGGTTGACCAACGACTCGGACTCTGGCGTGAGAGAAGTTGGTCCCAAAGTTTGGTGCCTGCATTTCACTGTTATATATTACTGAAGAACCTACTAATAACACTCGGTCACTCAGTGGTCATTGTCATTCCTTCCCGCCCAGCCACATCATGACCTTTAGCTCAACTTGGACCCCGGATGAGGACTCACAGACCCTCTTTTCTGAGACATGCTGGCTTCAAAGTGCCATCATCACCGCTATCGCCTATGGAGTTACCATCCCTCTTTATTTATTATCCTTCCATCACCTTGTTCAAGGAAAAAATTATACTGAATGCAGGAAACGCTTCCCTCTGCTCATTCTCATTACCCTCTCGTTCAGTCTTGGAACATTGTACATGATTACACTTGCAGGATTCACTCAAATGATGTTTATCGATCATCGTAACTACCCGGGAGGCCCTAATGCATTTGGAAATAACAGGTACAATGTCCCTATAATGTATGTGAATGCTATAGCATGCGTTTTGTCTAATTGGTTGTCTGATGTTTTGATGGTGAGTGAGGATTGAACTAGACAACCATTTAGCACTTACTTACCATCAAGCAAGATATGGCGCTTCAAAGTTGTTTATCAAAGTTGTAGGGTTTCTACATGGATCAAGATGCTTTTCCCTTGCTTGTTGCTCTCTGGCAAAATAGGTCAGGCGGCTATTTTTGTCCAAAGCTTGCTAGATGAACTGATCGAACTACCTAGCCACCGGAGTGATGTCTATATTTAATTTTTCAACCACGATGTACACGAGCCTCTTGGTCAAATTTGCGGTACCCTATCTCGCCTTGTCGCTCACTTTGAGCATCACACTTACTCTAGCCATCGCTCTCCGTTTGTTGACTCTGAGGCACCGCATTGCTTCTCTGATGGGACCAGAATATGGAAAGCGATATATGTCGGTCTCTTTGGTGATGATTGAGTCTGCTGCACTGTACTCGACTGTATCCATCATGGTCCTTGTTTCAACTATGGCTGGAAATGCGATTTATCATGTCTTCACGCAGTCCTGGGCTCAATTCCAGGTAATTGTAATATGAGCAGCTCACTACCTTTGTTCTCACGAATACGCACCAGATAATTGCTACGCTGTTGACCGTGTTTCGGGTGGCTCAAGGGAAAGGATGGAACGAAGACTCTGCCATTTATTCGTCGTCAGGATTCGATCCTTCACATTTGGAAGACCTGCAGTCCGCGTTTCCTGAAAACTCCATTTCAATGGAAAACTTGGCGGAGATGGGTCAGACAGAGTAATGAGGGCGCAGAATCTCGATACAGAGGCCACGGGCAAATGCAGTACATATGGTATAGTTGCTTCATTGCAGCGCTAAGTTGAAGTTGATTCTATAACTTACTAGTATACCTTACATAGTGCACGTAGTAACGTCTTCATTGAGGTTCTAACTTGACATTGTATGGCCTGCCCACTCCGAGTCTCCTGAGCTCACTGCGTTTCGCTACGATGCACACGCACGCCTTCGCCTCTCCAGACCCGCACGGTGGGGTCCCTCCCTACACACTCACCCTTCGTGTGCCCTCGTCCTTGTTCCTTCGTCATACCTGCTCTCGCTTCGTTGTCACGCCTCCCAGTGATGCACAGATGCACGCACGCACAAACACCCTCTTGCCCTACCCTTGACCCTCGTTTCGCTCTCCTCTCCGATGTCGGGGTTAAAATAATGAACAACAGGGAAAGCGACATGGTCCTGCGGGTCAATCAACTCCAGATCAAGCAGCACTGATCGCGTGAGCTTGAAGTAGGGGTATGTAAATCCGCCCTGAAAGTTCGTTATAATGGGGCCTGTGTCATCCTGTCCACATAGTCAACATGAGATAGGGGAGGAAGGACAGAAACCGTACCTCAGGATAACTGAACACAAGGATGCTTTCACGAACCCTCTTCATTTCTTCATCACGTTTACGCTTTTGCTCTGCGTGCTCGTGCACACGCGTAACATGTTCAGCAAAGATAGGCGACAACTTTGTGGTATGGCGTGGGTTGATGGTCGGATTAGCCTTTGCAACAGTTGCGGGCGGGGCGGGAGTGGGATGGCTATGACTTTGAAATGGGGACGATGTCGATGATAAGATATGGCCTTGGAAAAGGTATCTGGAGTGACCAGCCGAGGAGTCTGATGCTGATAAAAGAGAGGACAATGCTTGAGCAGGGGGCGGTGACCACGAGAGTTAACTTGGATCGCTGCTAGACATGGAGGGGGAAGGCGACTGTGAGTCCTGGACAATATTCGGCAGCGTAGAAGGGGTTGGCTGCAAGTTGCGATCGGTTGAGAGTGATAGTGGGAGTGGGGAGTCTACTGGAGTCAAGCCGGATGATGGTTGGTGTAGCAATGCCAGGTCTAGATCGGTAGGAAGGCGACGGGGGACATTAGACGTATGCCCCTGCGACGTACACCCCCCTAAGATGCGGCAGTGTTTGCAACACATATGACGTTGGCACTTGCGGTTCACCCTTGTGACTGCGCAGCACGGATAACGGCACTGTTTATCTGTAATAAAGTATTCTGCCTGCGATGCAGGGAGAGGTGCGGGTTGCACACCGAGTACCTGGGAAGCGCCTGTACAAAAAATAATAAGTGACGGTTGGGTGCATAGAATGTTGGAACCATAACAATCTCACCCGGCGTGCCTGGCGTGAGGGTAGGCGAAGTTGCGGGCAAACTGCCCAATCCATCGGCCCAACGATACCAATTACAGCAGGCACCACACTGATTCAGTGGCGTCAGTGAACAGCTAGGAGATAAAGAAAAGATGTTACCTCATAGTAAGGTCGCCCAGCATTGTGGGGATCACTGGAGACCAGAAAACTTAATAGTACCTCTGCACCACATGGACAACGGCGAGAGGAGGGATACGGAGGAGGGACAAAAGGCATAGAGAGGGAGCTATCAAGGAATATATCACACAATTAATGAATGTGGGCGTGAGTAGCGGAACTGCAAGGTTGATCAGACTATGGGATTAGATGGAGGCGCAGCATGACGGTACCATACCTCCTGGAGGAAAAAGATATAGACGTACACTGACGATGCGTGGAAAGCGCCAAGCAAGTGGAGAGGACAGAACAAGGGAATGCGGGCAGTAGACTGCAGTCATTTTATATTGCAGCATAAACTGGAACACTGACGAGGACGGTGGTGAGCAGAAATACCAATAACTTCCACTTCCTGGCCGGTCAAATGCCAACGGAGATGCACTGCGGCGACTTGAACGACTGGCAATGTTATTCGCAAAGAAACACGAGGGATTTGACATCTTCTGATTCCCGTCTCGGCCCGGGAAGAAGTTGGAAACGCTGTCCAATACCCGACCAACACAGTTATTTTTGGATGATTCGGTTGACATTCTGGCACACGTCACGAACGTGCATCCAATCATAGTACAACCGTGTGCCATTGATCATGCATTCTTTATCTCTTCGACGACTTTCATGCAGGGTCCAGTGGTCGCCTGCCCGGGCGAAAAGAGTGCCAGCCTCCTATTCCAACATGATACCGAATCTCAGCAGTTCAACTTCCAGAGCCCTCATGGTGCTGCTAGTAGGCGCTCGTTGCATAGCGTAGCTCTACTCGCGCTCGCTCTGCTGTTCTCTGCGAGTTATTGCTTTCAATACGAGTGTTGGCACGGCGGATGCTCGCGCCCGCCATTCGAGATCGACATATCAGCAACCTCAGGCATTGGATTGCCCAAAGAAGTGCAGCAGACCTGGGCACAGTACTCACCATACTTTCCGGCTGCAGAGTATGTGCCACCTCCTGAGCGCTGCGAAGTCGTTCAGGTAGAGTGCTCTCGTTCGGAACACGCTTATAAGGATCTGAAAATGATGTGGGTGGTTTAGGTCAACTTGGTACGTAGCTCGTGATCTGGCTCGGGTTTGTCATAACGCGGTTAGCAGCTTCAGAGGCACGGTGCCAGGTTCCCCACAGCAGGAGCCTCACAGCGCATCAAGAAGCCCTTGCAGAAACTCGTCAATGCAGGGTCTTACACCGCGAAGAAATACAAGTTTTTGAGAGATTTCGAGTGGGACTTGGGTGTGAGCGATCTGCTTCCCTTTGGCGAGAGAGAGTGAGAGCATTCTGTTTCTGCTGGGTCCTCCTTAACATTTCTAGGGCTTTCAATTCCGGCTCTGAGCACTATCTGCGGTATAAACACCTCATTGACAACGACCGGTTGCCATTTGTAAGGGCGTCGGATAGTGAGCGTGTCGTGTATTCTGCAATAAACTGGACGCAAGGTTCGTTCGTTTCGTCTTGTATTTTGACGCATGCTAAATCGAGAAGGTTTATCCACTGCCAGCGGGGAAGTGTACTCGCCAGTCGTATCGGTCATCATCCCGGAGGAGAAGGGCGTGAGCACTGAATATTCATCATGCGAGGCCGATATTCACTGGTTCATCAGGCGAATAATACATTGAATAATTCCATGTGCCCTAACGCAAAGAGCTACAAGAAGCCTGGGCAGGCCTGGCGCGACAAGTTCACGCCGCCGATTGTAAAGAGAATCAACAAGGCCGTGCCAGGTGCAAGGCTTGACAATAACGATGTCGCAGAACTGATGCCGTTGTGTGCGTTTGAGACGGTCTTTCACGATGTTGCTAGTCCGTTCTGTGGCTTGTTCACCGAAGAGGAATGGCAAGCACGCGAATACTATGACGACTTGCTAAAGTATTACAAGACTGGGTAAGTCGATTGGTTTTTGGATCCGACGGTCGCTATATCTGTGTCTTTTGGCTAGGCACGGCAACTCACTGGGGCCTGTTCAAGGCGTTGGATATGTCAATGAGTTGTTGGCTAGGTTGACGGGGAAGCCCGTGCGCGACGAGACGCAGACAAACCAGACGCTCGATGCATCGCCAGAGACATTCCCCCTCGATCGCAGTTTCTACGCTGATTTTTCGCACGACAATCAGATGGTCGCCATTTACTCTGCGATTGGACTTTTCCGTCTTGACGAACCACCAATCACCGACAGACTCGATCTGACTCGAAGCTGGCGCATTTCTAAGATGACGCCATTTTCTGGACGGATGATCACGGAGAAGTTGAGTTGCGGTTCTGAGGGTTCCGGGACTGGGGATTCCGAAGTGTACGTGAGGATATTGGTCAATGATGCCGTACAACCACTAGAGTTTTGTGGTGCGGACGATGACGGGTTGTGTACGCTGACTGCGTTTCTGGAGAGTCAGGCGTATGCTCAGGGGAACGGGAAGGGTGATTGGGAGAAGTGTTTTTCCTGAGGGAATCCATGTACTAGAACTTGATTTGGAATCTTAATGTCAATGGCACCCCCCTTTTGGGGGTCTACAAATTTCACTTGGGGACACGCATCTTCTTCGACCATTGACATTATTCTCGGCGCTGGACCCTCTATCTTGGTCCTTATCAGCAATGTTATTTGACGTGTCCGTGAGTGTTTCAAAAGCGTCCTTCGACCGAAAAGAATTGAACCTCAATCGCATCGTCAGCGCAAACTATTCTCGAGGTCGGACCGCGTCAAAGGCACTGATTTTCACCCCACAGAGCCATGGTTGCTCACAGGTCTCTACAACGGCTCCGTGAACATCTACAACCATGAGACAGGCGCACTCGTGAAGACATTTGAAGTGTCCAATGTGCCTGTGCGATGCGTCAAGTTCATATCCCGCAAGAACTGGTTCGTGGCCGGGTCAGACGACTTTCAGCTGCGCGTCTTCAACTACAACACGCACGACAAGGTGGCATCTTTTGAGGCCCATCCGGACTATATACGGTGTCTGGCGGTGCATCCGACGGCGGGCATCGTGTTGACAGGGAGCGATGATATGACGATCAAGGCCTGGGATTGGGATAAAGGGTGGAAGTGCATTCAGGTTCGTCTCCTCTTTTCTTTTCCTCGCGGAAATTCCGTTTCATGTGTGGGTGCGAAATGCTGCGTAATTTATCCTTGACAGACATACGACGGCCATTCGCACTACATCATGAATATTACGTTCAATCCCAAGGATGCCAACACGTTCGCGTCCGCCTGTCTCGACCGGACCGTCAAGATGTGGTCCCTCGGGTCCGCACAAGCCAACTTCACGATGGACGCGCACGACAAGGGAGTCAACTACGTCGACTTTTACCCCGGGCCAGACAAACCTTACTTAGTGACGACGGGCGACGATAAGACGATCAAGGTGTGGGATTACCTCAGCAAGAGCTGCGTGCAGACGATGGAGGGACATACGAACAACCCCTCATTTGCGGTCTTCCATCCGAATCTGCCAATCATTATCAGCGGGAGTGAGGACGGGACTGTCAAGATTTGGAACAGCAATACGTATAGGTTAGAGAACACGCTGAGTTATGCATTGGAGCGGGCATGGTGCGTTGCGCTACGGAGGGATGCGAACGAGGTGGCGGTCGGGTTTGATGAGGGTATCGTCGTCATTAAGGTAAGATATTCTTTTCATACGGAAAGACTTGAGCTTACGATCGTGATGTCCAGCTTGGCCGTGACGAACCGACGTTCAGCATGGACCCCACAGGGAAGCTCATCTACACGCGGAACCAGCTCGTGCTGTCGGCCAACGTGCAGAATCTTTCAGACGACAAGACGGCGGAGGGTAATCGTATCCCTATGTCGACCAAGGAGATTGGGACTACTGAGATATTCGCGACCAACCTAATCCATTCTCCCAACGGACGATTTGTGACTGTCGTCGGGGACGGGGAGTATATCATCTACACAGCACTCGCGTGGCGGAACAAGTCGTTTGGAAATGGAATGTCATTTGCGTGGGCGGGCGACTCTAATACCTACGCGGTGCTGGAGAGCAAGCTGAAGTTGAGGGTGTACAAAAACTTCAAGGAGAGGGGCGGTGCGGGGATGAAAGGCGCGGGAAGCTGGTCGATCGACGGGCTGCATGGCGGCCCATTGTTGGGCGCACGGGGTAAAGGATTTGTGGTGTTTTGGGACTGGGAGAGCGGAGAGATCGTAAGACGCATAGATGTCGATGCCAAAAATGTGCGTGTTCTCTATCTTTCCCTACCATCAATCGGAACTGACGACAATGCAAGATTTATTGGTCGGGGACAGGAACTCTGGTAGCTATTGCGTCCGAAGAGTCATTTTATGTTTTGCGTTTCGACAGAGATGCGTATAATGCAAAATTGGAGGAGGGCGTCGAGGTCACGGATGAGGGTGTTGAGGAGGCCTTTGACGTCGTCTCGGAGGTGTCGGACAAGTGAGTGGTAACTTCCTATGGTTGGTGCGAACAAGCTCATCTAACGCATACCCTCTTGTAGCGTCATGACTGCAAAATGGGTTGGGGACTGTTTCATCTATACCACAGGGGGCAATCGAGTCAACTACTTCGTCGGCAACGAGTCGTATACTATCAGTCCATCCGACATGTGCGTTCCGATTTAGAAACGTTTTCATGCGCCCATCGCTGATTCCTCTGTGCTTTTACTAGCTCGCTGTATATACTAGGCTACATACCAGCACACAACCGGGTGTACCTCTCCGACAAGGATATGAACGTCTATGGGTACGCGCTGTCCTTGAGCGTGGTCGAGTACCAGACGGCAGTTCTTCGTGGTGACATGGATGCCGCTACCGAGATCCTACCCACGCTACCCAAGGAGCAGCTTAACAAGGTAGCACGGTTCCTCGAAGGGCGAGGTGAGATGTTATTTTCGTGACCGATCTTGAGAGACGTTGCACTGTGTTCACAGTGACATCTAACGGCTTCGACATTTTTAGATCTCAAGGAACTAGCGATGCAAGTGACCAACGACCCGGACCACAAGTTCGACCTGTCATTGCAACTCGATGACTTGGACGTCGCGGTCGAGATCGTCCGCTCGGTGCCGGAGAACGAGGCTGAAACAAAATGGAAGGCACTCGGCGACCGTGCGTTGTCGGTGTGGCGGTTTGATCTGGCACGGGAGGCGTTTGAGCGTGCTAACGATCTGAGCGCATTGATGTTGTTGTTGTTGTCAACTGGCGATCGGGAAGGGTTGGAGAAGCTTGCTGAGACTGCGGGTGAGTATCCGGTTTTCAAGGCGGTTCATGGGTTTGCGATGATGATGATGATGTGTTCGCCTTTATCTGCAGAGCAAAAGGGTGCAAACAATCTGGCGTTTGCGACGTTTTTCCAGCTGGGGAATACCAAGGCCTGTGTGGATTTGCTCGTAAAGACAAATCGGGCGCCCGAGGCGGCGTTGTTTGCTCGAACGTATGCACCGAGGTAAGGCCGCACCGTGATGCCGAGGGATGGGTTGCAGAGGAAGTTCTGATCCTTCTTCTTCTCTTCCTTTCCTTTTATAGTCTGGCCCCGCAGACGGTAGACTTGTGGCGCACGGAGCTGCGGAACAAAAACAAGCCCAAGATCGCTGCGTCGGTTGCACATCCTGGCGAGAACGCAGAGCTATTCGAGGAGGGGTGGGAGGAGGCGTTGGGGCGGGAGGAAGAGGTCCGAGCTGCGCGTGGGACTGTGGACGAGGTAGAGAGTTGAGCGTGTTCTCGTCTGATGGTGGCGAGGTGTGCTGTGCATGCATCACGCGTTGGAGCCGTTGTTTGTATTCCCTACATACTCTTTCTTCTGAACTTCCTGCCATCCGCATTTCAAACGAGCAGGAACTTCAACAATAATGTAAGTTTCCATAAATTTACAGTGCCACGGGAACCGCAGTCAATCGGTGGGACTCGGAGAAAGCCAAAGGTGGGTCAACATTTCAACTTTTGAACCCAGTTCGGGGATAAGTCGATCCTCATGCCTCATGCCCGTTCCAGTCGCAATCTCCTCTCTCGGACTCAGGCTCAGGGCCGCCAGCGGGTACAGACCATAGCGCCGGTTTCAACGCGCGATGATCACAAACAGAAGGAAGGTTGAGGTAAAGGTGGCTAGCAGGTTTCAAGGACTCGCTCTTCTGCAGACTTCGGACGACGGAGATATGGCTTCAATCAAGTTCCAGATTTTGAAACGCTGCACATGGGACCATCCGACCTCCGGCGCCAGGCCGTTTAACCACGGTCTGTCAGAGCTTATTACTAATACTTGCAGTAGCAGTAGCATGTCTGGAAGGTTGTATGCGGAGGTTATGTTCAAACTGACTCTTTCTTGCTGGCAGCCTGCTGGCGTTCAGTAGTGTGTTACATAAGCATTAAGCATTACTTGGCAGGGGTTCGGCCAGTGATATCATGCCACAGGTTCAACCAAGGCCAAACCGCAGCATGGACCCTTCAAGCTGTATCGGTTAGGGATTATTGGGTGCCTGCGTTAATTACAAAGGGGCCATCCGCAGTTTAATGAGCAGCTCAAAAACCGTTTTGGTTTTTATTTTTGGTATCTTCTTCAATGATGCCAATCCGCAGCTCAAACAAAGCAGTTCAAAACCGTTTTGGTTTTTCCTTTAGGTATAGCTCGGTTTGAATGACCCTTAATTTCTTTTTTTGGCTCGAAGTCAGGAGCTGTGATTGGACAACGAGCTAATGAAAGTTTCTTAAGCAATGCCAATCCGCAGTTCAAACAAGCAGTTCAAAAACCATTTCCGTTTTCTTTTAGGTATAGCTTAGTTTGAACGACCCTTTAATAATTCCTTTTTTTTTTGGCTCGAAGAGCTGTGATTGGATAACGGGCCGATGGAAGTTTCTTCAGTGAATACAGCACGAGCGATTTTGCCGATTTGAAGCAAATCTGAAGGACACGTAGGCTTTGTTTTTATCTATTTGTAATTTGCAAGTCGCAAGATGCCACGTGCCCTTGTTTGGGCTTACCTCAGATACTTGACAAGTGTTTCTTCCCTTGATTGATTAATCTAGCCGGCGCTGATACGGACACTACTAATTCCACACGGTGGACGCCAGCATCGCAGTGATAATTAAGTAGAATATTAATGGGATGCGACCTATATCTGAGCGGCCCTGGGGGCTCGAAAGGGGTCCGTCGTTTTATCTGACGTTTTTCCTCCAGTCCCTTCTAGCCCACAATGGCCGAACCCGGGTTGTCCCCCAAGGTCTCCATTCCACAGCACATAGGCGACCTCGAGCTCAAAGCGGAGGAACTGTCGCAGGCAGAGTGTGCTGAACTAGATGATGGCACCGTCTGGAGGAAGCTAGATCTGCGAATCCTTCCAATAGTGACCGGATTCTTCTTGCTCAGTTTCCTGGTAAGTTTCTGAACTTGATTTCATTATCTTTTTTTTTGGCTTCGAGTGTAGACGTATTCTTCCATAGGACAGGACCAACATTTCGAACGCCCGCATAGCTGGCTTGCAGACATCGCTGAACATATCAAATTACCAGGTACAGTCGCGGGACCTGCTTACTCGTTTCTCCTCGGCTGATAAGGACATAGTTCACCATAGCTTTAACTCTGACTTACATGTGCGTGGGTGGATCACTGGCCCTTTCCAGTGTAGGCTTATCGTCGCGCCAGTTCATTGATCGTCTCTGAGTTTCCGTCCGCTCTGGTGTTGAAAGTGAGTCCCACAGGCTGCATTGGTGACACGGCTAGTTTATATCATTGCAGCACATAGGGCCTGATCTCATGCTTCCCGCCATGGCCACCCTGTGGGGCATGGTTTCTGCCGCACAAGGTGATTGACCGTTGCAATGATATTGAAGTCAGGACTTGCTCATGCGAGGTCATTGAAGGGCTGGTCAGCAACTATACTGAGCTGCTTGTGTGCCGATTCTTCCTGGGGTTGTTTGAAGGTTCGGGTTTTTTAAGAATTATGTCACTCTCAAATCATCAATGAGTCAGGCGGTCTTTTCCCTTCGATTACTATTTATCTTTCTTTCTTCTATCCGCGGAAAATGCTTCAACTCCGGTAAGAACATCGGCGTTATTCGGTGTCCCTGCGCGTTGACTGACAAATATATCGCCAGGATCGCGATCTTCTTTGCGTCGACTGCGTTATCAGGAGCCTTCTCCGGTCTATTGGCCGCTGCCATTGACCAAATGGATGGAAAGGGTGGCAAGCCTGGATGGTCGTGGATATTTATCATAGTAGGCGATCCTACACCTCGTGACTTGGATCGAAACAACGACGCTCATCTATCTTGGCAGGAAGGCATAGTGACCTCTCTCTTTGGCGTGGTTTCTTTTTTCCTTCTTCCTCGCTCGCCCAAGAAAGTGCGTTTCTTGACGGAACGAGAACGGGCGTTCGTTGTTTCTACTTTGAAAGGAGCAGGCTCTGTATCGGAAAACGACGACAGGGACAGGTTTAGCTGGAAGGAGGTCATTAGAGCGGTCCAGTCCCCGCACGTGTGGCTCCTCGCTGTCGTTTTCTTCTTTAGTGGTAAATACCCAAGTCCTTTTGATTACGCTGGAGCCGCTTTGACTGACTTGACTTGACAACCCTAACCGTGACGTTGTATTAGGCACCATATTGCTAAGTCTTGCCTAGTGAGTTCATTCTACCTATACCATCTCTACTGGCGTTGACGATGCACGAATCGGGTAGCTTTGAGCCGACGATCGTTGCAGGTCTCGGTTACACGGGAAACCAAGCTCAACTGTTGAGCGTCCCACCATTTGCTGTCGCGTTTGTGGGTACGTATTTTCCCCGTACAAACTCTGAATCTTTTGTCTGACGATCCGCCCACATTGTCTGTGAACGATGTACTTAAAGTGGCCATAATCTCGGCCGTCGTGTCGGATCACTACCAGTGTCGCGGATACATGGTGATATGTTTTTCTCTCTTTGAGATGGTCGGGTTCGCCATGTTTTACGGTATGTTTCGAGTCTATGGATCAAAATCCTTCTATTTAAAGAATAACCTTGCATTCTTTTTTTTTGGCACTGGTAGCAAGCAAATCGCACCACGTGCGCTACGCCTCCCTCTTTTTATCTGTCACGGGCGCATATTGCTCCCCGCCGGCCCACATTACGTGGCTCGCAAACAATAGTGCACCGCACGCGCGACGCGCAACTGCCGTGGCGGTGGCGTTCATGATGACACAGCTTGGCGGGATGCTCGCGACGTGGATGCTCGGGTCGATCTCTCCTGCACCTGATTATAGGTCAGCAACGGCCATGTTCGTCAGCATGGCGATTGGAATGGCGGTCACCGCGATGGTGAATTTAGAGTATTTAAGGCGGGAGAATCGCAGGAAGGCGGAGAGGAGGGCGGAAATGGGAGTGAGGAGGGAAAAGGAAGAGGAGGTGTTGGGAGATCGAAGTGCTTGGTTTGAGTACAGTTTGTAGATTGATTGAATTGTGACCCACCGGACTCGTGTACAGTACAAGAGGATACTATATCTCCCAGGGTTTGGATGGACTATTACGGGTACATACTAGTTTGTCGCGTAGAGTTCCTAGGCAGGCCTGGTAGTGTCAAATTAGGAGGTATAACCCGTCACAGATACAGCGTTTCAAGTTCAGCAAGTTCAGCTTTGGGTCTCGAATTGACTTTCCAATGGTTGCCTTCGGCCCGACAACATCGCTCGGTGTATACCCGTACTGGTCAGACGTACAATGTTTGCGGGTACGGGTATGGTATTGGCCTTTCCCCCCGCGGTTTGAACCCGTGCGGAATCCACTGCCACTGTGCGACCGTGAGGTATAGCATTCATGTTCCCTGAATGAGGCCAATGAGGATTTGTTTGATTATGAGACTCGGAGCGAGAGCGACAGTCGAGGGCAAAGAGAAGGGTGAGAGTATTCACGAATGGTCGAGGGTGTTCGGTGCGACGGAATGGCAGGGAACAAGGTTATCGCCCGTGCACATCGCGAATAAGGGTGATGGCGACGGCGGTGATGAGCAAGGTTGGGCGTGAGCTTCACGATAGAAGGGCGAGGGCAAAAGCAGGCAGCGGTGATGACGAAGGATGAAGGCGTGAGAGAAGACGAGGTTAATCCGTCGTGAGTTAGCGTATATGCGTGCCCATCCCCGATCAAGGGGGACGGCGAGGACAGCGAAGACGAGAGAGGAGGCGTGAAGGGGCGATGGCGATGGCGAGGGATAGGCTTTTGGCAGAACTCAGATGTGAGAGAACGATAAGAAATCGAAACCTTGAAAAATCAATGTGTGGGATGGTCACCGCGTGTCGAGAAAAGGTTTGCGACACGGTGGGGCGGGTAAGACGTGGAAACTGGCAATGCAAGAGAATCTTGCAAACTGACAGACAACTTCAAGTTCCACCATGGGAGGACATTGCCAGTACCATCACGGTGTTTCATGCAAAACATACCGATGATAATGATTGACAATGAATCTGGTGGTTTGGCGTGGCCGTTGGTAGCACATCATGAAGTCACCATGCAGAGGGGCGGAGTCTGAGTTGTGAGGATTCATGAATGTTATTTACATACCATAGAACTTGAGATACTTGGTACCAAATCGGTATTTGATACATATCAATATCATATCTACTTCTTTGGAGACCTTCATATTGTCCGGAGCCACTGTCTTCTTCACTCGATTGAGATGGAACAGAAAGCACCTTGGCGTGCCTCCAGATTTCACGATAGCCGCGGTGTATCGCAGCAGCGTAATCGCATCGTTATCTGCCTCAGGACAGCACTCCAGTAACTTGAACAGAGAATCGATGTGGAATGTCACCAATAGTATGTATCCTTCGATTTCGGATTCATCAAATTCAGCCTCAGGTGTCAGTATGCGTTCCGCTGGTAGGCTTCCCACTTGATGTGTCTCTCCTAATGAAGCCTCCTGGATGAAAATAAACGAGAAGATTGTTTACTATTCTCATAAACCCTCACCTTCTGCTCCTCGTGGTCGATCTCCAGTGTTCCCAAAGTCGGACTGCCAGCAGGAAGGGGGGTGGTAACTTCTTGTGATACGATCTGCTGATGGGCTACTAGGCGGGTAGTAGTAAGTAGACAACAAAATGGTTGCAAAATAAGAACACTTGCCATCATCTGGTCTCTCTCTCCAATATTTGAGCCACTCAATTACCGCCTCTGCTCCCTTAGGTGTGACACTGGCATGTGCTAATATCAATTTGACGGGACTGTTCACAGCCTGTGCGTAAAACAAGCAACGCTCTATTCTTACGCGAATATTCTGTAGAAATAAAAGCGATTAGGCATACTACTAACAGCCGCAAGACTCCCTACCGCAAGGTATTCCATACCTGCCTGATTCAACTGCAACTTGCGCTGTCCGATGGTAACATCGTTGATGTCACTTTTCAGCGCAGAAAGCTGTTCAAGATCAAGTACGAGATGCTCAGTGACGGTTGATAGCGACATATCTAATGGAATGGCTCGGAGTTGGTTCCATAAGAGTTGAACAGCAAAGCAATTCGAGTCAAAAATATTCTGGTTCGGTTAGCCCGAATCCCACAACAAATTTGTTTGCTTGCACCGCCCCCTTACTACTAGTACTACGCTTGTTCTGCATGAGGTCTTCCTTTTCTTCTTTGTTCTTCTTTTTCGAGTTCGGGTTCTACATGGATGCCACGATATTGAATGCCATCACTGGGTGATGACATCTTTCCGCCCTGCACTGGTAGGCCCGCAGTACTAGACATGTGAAGCAAATCCGTACACACCACAACCCCCTGAGTTCGAGGGATCCCAGATTCCCGATGGCATTTTATAACGGGGTGCTTGGATCGCCAACTCTGACGCGGCGCCAATTGGACACGATTGCTCTGCGTATACGTTCGAGTGAATGAATGAGGATAGTCTCCATATGCTCGGCCTTCGACGGGCGGTGAGCGCTTGAGCGCTTGAGCAAGCGACCACGGGGTGCCGGGCGATATGGAGCCGCCGATCAGCTCGGGTGATCGATTTCGGCGTGGTCTGAACTTAGAGAATATTTTTCAAGCTTTATGTTTGTATAGTAGGACTGCACACGTTTTGACCGTCTAATCTTTGTGTCCGATTTTTTCCCCTGTAACTTGAAGGATGATCCAAGAGTCTACGTGAGTCTCATACTTCACATTTTCGTCCACATCACATATTCATCTACTCTGTGCGCTAACGCTCGCTCACAAACTGTAAGGTGACTTTTATACTCATGCTTCGCAGTGTGCTGCTAAACCCCATTGAGAGAAGGATCATGCCTGCACATTGAGGGACCAACTAGTCATTGTGCTATATTTATGCAACCCTAGAGACGAGAGACAAGGTTAACACGTTAACGGTTCGTTCCGGCCGGCTGTTGTTATCATCCGGGAGATTGTTATGAGGCTGCTGCAATCAGAATGTCTAGTTACAAGTCAGAGGCTGGTTGCCCGATAGCCTCAAGGGGTTGGACTTGATAATGCTGCCGATTCAGAGTGGGAATGATACCATCTCTGTGTTTGCGGGATGCTGAGATTGGTTACGTATGTAGTTTTCATCAGGCTTGGAGAACGGTTCAATTTCTTGCTAGGCTAGAGTAGAGGCAGACAAAACCTAACTTTGATCCGGGTAGTCTATTTTGGGTGGCTGACATGGGGCGTTGTGTTGACAGTTGTGCTCGTGTAGTAACGTCACCACTTTGTCGACGGCCTTTTCATTCTTTCCTTGCTCGCTCTTTCCTTTCACGTTCATTCACCTTTGGGCCTGAAAATGGCCTCCTCCTCCTCCTCCCTCTCCGCCCACGTCGTCAACACCGGCGACTTAGCACTCCTCGCCTCGACCTCAACTTCAGCAACCGTTCATCCCTCAGACGACGCCATCGTCGCCGTCCTCAACACCCGTTTTCGCTCAGATTTGCCCTACTCTAGAATAGGCACAACGAACCTCGTCGTCGTCAACCCATACAAAACCCTCGCAAACGTAAACGACCTCAGTGCCAGAGAGTATGAAGAACGGTGCTACAAGGAAACCGGCCTCACTCTGGCCAGCTCGAGGCTTCTCCAGCCACATCTATACGAGCTTGCCGCTCAAATTTACTTGCTCATGCGTCGAACTGGAAAGTCACAGTCCGTCATTGCTCGGTCAGTTTTTAAAAAAAAATTATATGTTCTCTCCCCCTCACGCTCTCTACCTACAGTGGTATCACCGGCTCGGGAAAGACATTCAGTTTACGTCTCCTCGTCGACCAAGTCCTGCGTCTTTCTTCCCACTCGAAGAAAGAGCTTAGAATGGCCAATCAAATTAAAGCACTTCACACCCTCCTTGACGCGTTTGGAAACGCAAAGACCGTCTCAAATCCAAACGCATCTAGGCACAGTCGCTATCTGGAACTTCATTTTAATGATCGTGGCCGCATCGAATCCGCCAAGGTACTCGCCTTTGCACTTGACAAGTCGAGACTCTCTCGGCTCGCCTATGAGGAGCGAACGTTCCATATATTTTACCAGTTCCTATCCGGGGCAGCCCCACAGGAGCGCGACTACTTCAACATTGGAGATCCATCAGAATATACCCTTCTAGCATCCTCTGGTTGTTACCGCCTGCCCAATGGGCCCTTCAGTGATGACGCTATTGCAATGGAGGAAGTGCGCGTCGCAATGCGCACGCTCGGTTTCAAGCCGAAACACCTTTCATCAATCTTCACCATCCTCGTTGGCATCCTTTTGTTGAGCAACATCCAGTTCACAGAGGCTGATGCAAAAGATGTCTCTGCCTCCGTCGCCAACTTCCCTGTCCTCGACCACGCTGCGCGCCTCCTCGGTGTCGCGCCAGATGATCTTGCGCAGACGTTGACGAACAAGACTAACTATGTTCGCAAGGAACTCTACACCGTCCTTCTCAGCGTTGAGCAAAGCGCGATCCAACGTGATTCACTCATGCGCGATCTCTACGCCATCCTCTTTGCTTTTATCGTCGAGACGGCGAATCACAAGATTGCCCCTACGAATCGCGACGTTCTTCCCCCGACCCAGTTGACCCTCTTTGACTCTCCTGGTTTCCAGACTCGTGGCTCTACAGGTACTGGCTCTATGATGTTCACCGGAACCGCGCCTCTCATCCCCGCCCTCGGCCAAAACGGGTTTGATGAGTTCTGTATCAACTTTGCTGATGAGTTCGTACATTCTTATATCTTGCGCAACACATTCGAAGATGGAATTGGCTATAATGGTCACTTGATCAGCGATGGGATCTCCCTTCCTTCTATTGCTATCGTGGATAACTCGGCCTGCATAGAGCTCCTCCGAGGTGCTCAACTGAATGAGCGCGCGGCGCGCAAGCCTGCCGGTATGCTTGGTATGTTGAGCAAGGCATGCTCGTCGTACAAATCGGGAAAGGCAGGGGACAAGAAGGCCGATGAACTTCACCAAGATCTGGTGTCCAAATATGGTGTTCACACTTCGTTTGTGGCTAGCCCGAGTCAGGGGGGCGAGAACGACAGGAGTCTATTCGGCATCAACCATTATGCAGGAAGTTGTTCTTATGACATTTCATCCTTTATCGAGAAGGACTCGGACATCCTCGATTCGTCGTTTGTGACACTACTTCGCAACTCCTCGGACGCTTTCGTGTCCAAGCTGGTCTCCGGTCCCTCGCTTGCCACTGAGAGGCATCCAAAGGATGAAAATGCCATCGTCCTGGCACAGGTTTCGTCCCGCCCGCTTCGTAAGCCCACGCCCATTGCATTGTCAGATGGCTCTCTACCCCTCTCCAACGAAGAATATTCGTCTTTAGATCCCTCCAAGATTTACACCGTCACTACGCAGCTCAACCACACACTCTCCGAAATCTTCACATCCTCCGACCGAACGCGTCTTTGGACCGTCTCCTGCATTCGTCCCAACGATTCTAACTCTCCCAACTCTTTTGATAAACGTCGCGTCAAGGCTCAGATACACTCTTTGCTCATTCCTGAAATAGTCACGCGTCGCAGCGTGGAGTTTGTCACCGACTTGGAGCAGGGCGCATTCTGTGAACGTTATGTCCCAACGATGCGTGGTTCGAACACGGAACGCATCCGGCAATGTGCAGCTTCAAATGGATGGACGGAGGGCAACGACTATGCCATCGGCCATCGGTTAGTCTGGCTGTCATATGGCGCGTGGAAGATGATCGAGGATGGCGTTCGTGCGGCGGAGAAGGAGCAGAAGCGGTTGGATGCCGATGCCATTGAAGATGATGAAAGCGCGATCGCGGACGACGCGACCGAGTATACATACACGGACACGCACGGCCATGATCTGCTCGACAACGAGAGTCATGACAATCTACTCATCGCCCGTGTGGGGAGTCGTGGGTCCAAGTACCAAGATCCGAATCAACGTGTTCACATTCCATATGGCGTCGCTGGGTTGCCGTCTCCAAACGTGCGGGCGCCGCTATCTACTGACCACGGAGAGGGATGGGGTTCGGAGTGGGACAAGAAGGGAGGGAGTCCCAGTGGTTCTCTTCCTTACCAGTCGAAAGAAGGCGCTATGACTGTCAACACCGCACCCGCCGCTGTCGAGGAGGTACCCACGAGCCGCACGCGACGCTGGTGGCTCGCTTTTGTCTGGACGTTGACCGGCTTGATCCCTTCCTTTGTGTTGCATTACCTCGGGCGCATGAAACGTCCGGACGTCCGTCTCGCATGGCGGGAGAAAGTGACTATTTGCTTCTTGATCTTGCTCATGAATGCCGTGGTCATCTTTTACATCGTCGAGTTTGGTCGGCTGCTCTGTCCTAACTACGACAAGGTCTGGGATTCGAATGAAGTGGCGGAACACACTGGGAACACGGACTGGTGGGTATCGGTGCAGGGGTGGGTGTACGACCTCTCGAATTTCATCCACGGGGACCACAGCGATCTGTCTGGAATCTCGTCTAACTCCGCTGCGGATCTGGACCAACTGGTGGGGCAGGATCTGACGGGATACTTCCCCCCGCCGCTGACGCTCGCCTGTCCTGGATTAGTGTCTCAGAGTACGTTGGAGCTGACTGCCGAGAACTTTACTGCGGTGGTGCCGAACGCGGTGCATAAGTCTGGGGCTAATCAAGCAAAGCAAGGGACAGCGCTGGATAATTCGAATTGGTACTCAGCGACTTTTCTGCCCAAGATAACGCAATATCGGAAGGGGCCGCTGGTGTGGGATCCCAATACGATCTATTCGCAGGCGATGGATACGAACATTCAAAGGCGCGTTCGACTAGTGTTGTTGGCATGTTTCAGCTGACATAGTTCAACAGGATCTGGGCCATATGGGACGGGAGCGTATATGACTTGACCAACTATGTGTACACGCTCTCGCTGCACCAGAGCACAAACAGTTCGTACGAGTTTCTGAACACGGACGTCGTGAACGTATTCAAGCAACAAGCTGGTCAAGACATTTCGCAGAGCCTGAACAATGTCATTTCGGGACTGGACTCGCAGACGGCATCGAATAATGTTCAGTGTATCAAGAACATGGCGTACATGGGCGAGACGGATTTCCGCAAGACGCCGCGGTGCACGGTGCAGAGTTATCTATTGATCGTGTTTGCCGGGATTCTATGTGCCTCAATCGTGCTCAAATGTAGGTCCTGTCAAGATGTGTGTGACTTGAGGGAACTCTGACCCATCCATGTCTAGTCCTTTCCGCGCTCCAGTTGACAGGCAAGCGTTCACCCGAGATGCTCGACAAGTTTATTTTATGTCAGATCCCGTGTTACACTGAGGGCGAAGACTCGCTGCGTCGGACCATCGACTCGCTGGCTGCACTGCACTATGACGACAAGCGCAAGTTATTGTTCATCATCTGCGACGGCAATATCATAGGGAGCGGCAACGACCGGACGACGCCGAGGATCGTGTTGGACATCTTGGGTGTCGATCCCAAGGTTGATCCCGAGCCGTTGCTGTTCCGGTCGATCGGCGAGGGGTCGCGGCAGATTAATTACGGAAAGGTGTACTCGGGGTTGTACGAGCACGAGGGGCACGTTGTTCCGTGAGTTCAGCTACTTGTTATCGCTATGCAAGTGTGATGTTAACGATAATGTCGGTAGGTACATGGTCGTGGTCAAGGTTGGCAAGCCGACAGAGCGGTCGAAGCCTGGCAATCGGGGCAAGCGGGACAGCCAGATCCTGGTAATGCATTACCTGAACCGCGTGCACTTTGATGCGCCCATGTCACCGCTGGAGCTCGAAATCTTTCATCAGATGCGCAATGTGATCGGGATCGATCCAACGTTTTATGAGTATATCTTTACGGTCGATGCAGACACGGTTCGTTGGATGACGTTTGACACGGAGAAAGAGACTGACGACAAATTGCTTGCTATTGCTATAGACGGTCACGCCCGAGTCGCTCAATCGGTTGGTCTCGTCGGCTGCAGACGATTCGAGTATCATTGGTATTTGCGGTGAAACTAAGCTGTCTAACGAGGAGCACTCGTGGTGGACCATGATCCAGGTGTATGAATACTACATTTCTCACCACCTCTCCAAGGCGTTCGAGTCGCTCTTCAGTTCGGTTTCCTGTCTACCCGGGTGTTTCTCGCTCTACCGGATCCGCACGGCAGACAAGGGTCGACCGATCATCATCTCAAACCGGATCATCGATGAGTATGCCGAGTGCAACGTTGATACGCTGCACAAAAAGAACTTGTTCTCGCTCGGCGAAGATCGATTCTTGACGACTCTATTGTTGAAGCATTTCCCGACGTTCAAGACTAAGTTTATACCGGACGCGGTGGCGCACACGATGGCGCCCGAGTCGTGGCGGGTGTTGTTCTCCCAGCGACGTCGGTGGATTAACTCAACAGTGCACAATTTGTTAGAGTTGGTGGTACTGCCCGAGTTGTGCGGCTTTTGTTGTTTCTCAATGCGGTTCTTCGTGTTTATCGATTTGTTGGGGACGATTGTAAGTGCCTCTCTCTTTAGCGGAATAGGTACTGAACCATATGTAGATTCTTCCGGCGACTTGCGTTTATGTGAGTCTACGGGATTATATGGGTTTTGGTTGGGGTGCGCTGACGCTACTTTTTTCGTAGTTGGTTTATCTGGTTGTCGTGGTTGCCACTGGGAAAAGTGCACTGCCTCTGATCTCGTTGGTCATGCTGGCTGTAACGTATGGATTGCAGGTACGTTGGCGACTTGACTCGCGGATGTTGTGAGGTGGACAACTGAAACCGTGGTAGGCGCTGATTTTCATCATCAAACGCGAGTTTATGCTCGTAGGATGGATGGTTGTCTATTTGCTTTCGTGCGTCGTTTCGCTCCCGTTTCCGTTTGAATGACACTAACAATATTGTAGGTTCCCGGTATACAGCTTCTTCCTGCCGATCTACTCATTCTGGTGTATGGACGACTTTTCGTGGGGTAATACTCGCGTCGTGATCGGCGACGGAGGGAGCAAGAAGGTAGTTATGAACGAGGACGAGCGGTTCGATGAGTCGATGATCCCCCTCAAGAAGTTTAGTGGTGAGTCGTCTGCGTGGGCTGGCATCCGCTTGACCGCTCACCGACGTTTGTCATATAGAATATGAAGCAGAAACATGGGAAGGTGCATCACGACACTCGGACGAGACCGGGATCAGCAAGGCGCGTTCTCAGCCACGGTTCCCACCGTCCCGCCACGGCTCGCCGCATCCGTCGCACGGAGGGGGTGGTGACTACTACCGGGATACGAACATGGTGATGAACAACTCGACGAGCAACTTCCGTGGTACGGCTTCGCATCATAGTCATGCTGGGTCTCGACAAGGGTCAATGTACGAGGGGCGTCAACCTGTTGTGGCGGCAGGCACGTCGCAGCATGGTGGGCTACCTTCATTGCCGTTCATGCCGTTTGCCACTGGACCTGGCAGTGCTGCGGGGTCCGAGTATGGTGGTGGTGTCAGCATGATGGGACCACTTGGATATCAACATACGGGGAGTGTGTATGGGATGATGGACCCGCGTGCGACGATGATGAGCATGAGCATGAATCCGTTTGCCGCGAGCGGGTCGCAAGCGGGCGGATTTGGTTTCCACCAGGCCAGTCCTGGCTCAATGGGTATTGGTATGGCTGGCGCTGGAGGGGACCCACGGATGTCAACGCTCTCGATGGCAACATCTGTGAACGCGATGGCGGGACCGAGCATGAACCCGAATCCTTCTGACGAGGAACTGTTTTATGCGTTGAGGAATTATTTGAGCACACAAGATTTGATGACGGTGACGAAGAAGTGAGTGTTTTCGTTTCATTGTCTCGAGGCTAATAAACGGATGATCTCTCCGTAGGACTGCACGCGAAGCGATCATGGCCAAGTACCCCAAGGCTGACCTGACCTCACGCAAAGACTTTTTGAACGAGTCGATCGACAAGATATTGTCACAGTCATAAAGCGGAATGATCTCTTCCTCTCTTGCACATCAATGCCTCCCATCTTTTCATCTTCATGCAATTGTGTCGGTCCCCTCATCATCACTCGGTCACGTCCAGTTTTTTACATGAACTATCATCAACCCCACTACGGACGGACGATTTTTGCGCGCTTGTCGTGGTATAGATATATGGACATATATATATCATAATTACTTTCTCTCTCCTAGCCCCGCCGCGCTGCACTCGCTCTCTCTTAAAGACTTTTATTATATACCCCCCACGCACACAGACTTGCATTCCTGGTGGTAATCGTCGTTGCTGTATCCGATCCAGAACTTTTCTTCAGAGGTTTTATTATACCGTTATTCTTGTTTCTCTCCTGATCAAGCTTTCTCTCTGGTTGTTATTAAACTATATCTCTCGTTAACTCCCTTCCCCTCTCATCTGGTTGAAACGGCGAAGATAGTCTAGAAGTTTAGAAGAGAATTGTAGAAATTTTTAGGATCGTGTGATGTAGGCCCGGGCCGACGGTGACCCGGGGGCCATGGCACAGCCTCCAAACTGACTTGAACTTGATCGTCGTAATATCGAATGCGATAGCCTTGAGGTGGGTGCATCATTCTTACAATAAAAACTGGCTGTGATTTCGAGTCTTCGATCGTATCCAAATGTCTAATCTCTACTATCAATACCAAGATGCCGCCGTCGGACAACCTACCTCCTCGTCCTCAGGCTTCACTAGGTCTGAGTGCAAACCCCACGACAGACTTTATGAAATATCCATACCCGGAGAGCGACCGGATCATGGTGCATATAGAGACGTTGTCGGACGTGACTTTGGAGACCAAGCGGTATATTGTGTGTTTTGCTGTCGTTGTGCTCGTTGAAGCTAACTTGCTCGATCCTCCCATTGGCTCCGACTTCTATTTGTCTGTCTCTTATCTTTGTTGTGGCTACGGTATGACGACCAGGTGTATCGCCAAGTTGCTCAACTATCGCGCGGTGCCCCCGAGCGCGCAACTTCCAAGGGGACCGAGTGCAGCCGTGCTCGTGCCGCTGTTCGTGGGGAGGTCAGGGGACTTGTACGTAGTTCTCAGCAGGTGCGATAGATCGTCCATTTGGAGCCTCATGAGTCTGATATGCCATCCTCGGGACTCTATAGACGTTCGGACGCGCTCAGGGCATATGCGGGGGATACAGCGTTACCGGGAGGCAAGGTGGACGCGCAGGACATGACGGTGGAGGACACAGCAGTGAGTAGGTCGGCGCGTCGACGTATCAATGTGAGAGATTCGCCCAATATCTGACCTACATATATGCGTGCGTGGGGTGCACCGGTAGAGACGCGAGGCTTTTGAGGAGGTACGCTACCTCACTCCTTCTTCTCTCTTTGGCCAAAAAATTGGGCTAGGTTGGGTTGCCTCAGGACAAGGGGCGAGTGCCACTACTGTGTGTGATGGAACCACACTTGGCAAAGGGCGTTCTATTGGTCACTCCGTGCGTCTTTGTTTCAATTTTGTTATCCGACGTCGCTTCTGAGCGATTCATGGGCACTCATCGACCCCCTTGTCACCGTTTACAGAGTGGTCGTTCTCATAATCGACTACACCTTGCAGGTTCGTCGTAGTCTTGCGCGACCTCTTGCTCTTCTGTATTGACCGGCCTTCTTTTCCTGCGACCAAAGCCTAACCTCAACTCTTCCGAAGTGACATCGATATTTGCGCAGCCGCTCGCCTCGTTCCTCTCCTCAACGTCCCAACTATCGAGTAGGCGCATGGCAGACCTAAGTAATCCATACCACACGTTCACGGACCTTTCCTGGGGCGACGGCGGTACCGTTCGCCTACACCGGTTCCTCACCGGCCGCGAAGCGGAGGGCGTCAAGCCCGTCTTTGGACTTACAGCGTCAGTGACCAGTCCCTCCACTCGTTTCTGCGCCGAAAACGCAGAAAGGTCGTTTATATAAATTAGTGATACGAAGAGACTCAACGCTCCACACATTCATACAGGTCCATCCTCATCAAGACGGCGACAATAGGGTATGGCCGGTCGCCTGAGTTTGAGGTGCAACCTCCGAACGCACCGACGGCCTCGCAGCAGATCGCGCGTGCGCTCCTCACGCCTGCGAACCCGCTCCGGATCGCATGCGAGCGAGAGGGACTCGACGCGGATGAGTCAGCCGCGCAGATGCTGCGTCCATCACGGGCGTCCAACGCTGTACGGACGGCGAGGGAATGGCGGGAGTTTGGAATTGCTGCATGGAAGAGGTTCATAGATGGCGGTGGTGGAGACGAAACGGACGATTCTGCCTGGATCGGAGTGGACCCGAAGATCATTGAGCAGGTGAAGAAGCGCTTCGAAGCAGCTTGCAAGGCGAACGGCGAGCTCGATCCGGAGGCGCTGTTCGCTATGATCCCGAAGGAGGTTAGGGAACGTTTGAAGAGTGGTATCCAAGCTACCAAGGAGGGAGTCCGGAGGGGGGAGGCTAGCATAGGTGGCAGGGGAAGCAGAGCTGAGGCTGTAGAGAGGGGTGATGAAGGCATGTTAGAAGAGACGAAGAACCACATTAACAAGAGTGGGGATGGACACAGTTCCAAGCAGACGCCCTTCAAGAAATGTGATGCCAAACTGTGATGCCATGCAATGCCTCCTCCGTCAATAGGATGCTGTTAAGATATTGTTCCCTGGTATATATTGTCATTTACTATACATCCATTTTTGAATTAAGTGTCAAACTTGAAATGATGGATTTGAATATGGATGTTACCATGATATGGAGGCATTCTTTGTGATCATTTTGAGCTACTAGTAATCAAAATTGGCAGTCATGTTCTTGAGATATAAATCAAACAAAGTGCTATAATGTGCCAATCTTAAATACATGTATGTATAAAGATGATATTTTAGCAGCTTATAAATGTTACCAATGGATTCAGAGGGTTTTAAAACACCCTGGAAAAATGCAGGGGGGAGCAAAAGGCAGAGTGAGCAACATCTTTTGCAGTATGCACACTGGTGATGAGTGGTGCTGAAACAGAAAACAGCAGTGAGTGATCAGCTCATGCTAGACTGTTTTGTCATTTTGACTCATCAGTTCTGTTTCACTCAGTATGAATGCTGTTACGCGGGAGCGTTCTGGCTCCACTACAGACAGTAGTCTTCTCGACTCTAGCCGCAACGATAGTCAACTAGACGTCGTTGGGAATCACGAGGTAAACGCTGCAAGGCAATGTTGAGGATCTCACGAAGAGTCGCGTCTATTGAACATTCCAAGGGTTTCGAGTTGAAGGCTAATGACAAAGCCTTTAGAGGACTCGGAGAGGGTCTCGCTCGCAAGCAGAGGCAGAAGGAACTAGAACGCTACAATTGCGCAGAACTAGCTAGGGAACACCATCGTACTACGAAGGGTATTTATACCATAAGGTAAGGCGCACAGACCAAACTGTGTTCGTAGTAGTGAGGAAGAGGAACATATAAAAGGAAAAGGGACGCGTAATACAGAGACAGAGAGGGACGGAAAAGGAAAGGAACAAGGAAGAAGGCGAAAGAAGTATTACAAGGGGTTGTCGATGACAAAGGCATCTTCCCCTATCAAGTGAACGGAAAAACGAATGCGACGTAAGACGTAGGTCATCTCCACCAAAGGGATCCCTTCAGGCTCTGCCTGAATCGTAACAAATGCTGACTGCTTACCAGGTTTATAAATGAGGGTAAGCAGAGTTTAAAGCAATTAGTAAAATCCTTTAGGACAGACAAAAACATATCATCATGCTGCAGATGGCATGTGTTATGATTGGCCCCTCTTTTTCCTTTCTTCCTCCTTTCTCTCGCTCTTGATGATGCCGCCCACTTAGCCCTTGTCTACCATTTGTACTTTAACACTTCCCTTTCGTCATGACTCACTCATTGTGACTCACTTGATGTGACTCATTCAACATGACTCACTGTTCCTAGATTTCCCATTCCTCTTTGTTCCTATTCCTCTGTTCCTATTTCTCCCTGTAGTGTTACTCATCCGCAGCTTCGTGACTCATCCATACTGCAGATGACCCATCTATTCCAGACAATTCCATCATCTTCCATCACTTATTCATGACACTTCCCTTCCAGTATATGTATATACTTGCTCCTGTACTAGTAGTAACCCTAAGCTAGAGCTACTTGAATATCATCGCTCTTAGCCCACACTACAGTCTCTAGGTGTGCACCTCCTTTAGCCCTCAGTAACCTTCGCTCTTAGTTGTCCTACAGCCCATAGTCAGAGTAGTGACTCTTATCGTTGTCCTCAGCCTTAACCTTTGAGTCTTTGACTGACCCTACCCAGGCCAGTCGTAACAGCATGCTTATAACTTGATTCCACAGAATAGTTAGTAACCTGGTGGAGATAACATAAATACCAGCCAATGGCCATCATTACCCTTATCTATATACCTTGCTGGGAATTAAAAACTAAAGGTCAAAACCATAATATAAACCAGAGGACTATCTAGGTATGTGTACATGTACATGTATTACTAATTCTCTCACACTCATTGGATTACTATAGCCTTATATAGATAATATATTATGCCTTAGTCATTAGTGTACCTGCCCTTATGTGGTCCATGCACCTGTCCTCATAGTATATACAGTTGAATGCATACCACTGAACAAGCCAGTCTTGTTCTGATTGGATTCCCTCTAGCCTATACAGATTCCTTCTAAGTCAAAGTTCAAGTTGAGGTACCTAAGACTGTATTGGTTAAAGGTTGCCTTCAATTGTCAACTCTCTTCAAAAATCTATCAAAACCTCCTTGACCCTCAACAACTGCATGCATAAGTCTCATGCAGTCTCCAAAACCAGCATTTCTAGAGTCAAAGATGAAAGAATATCCAACTATCTTGCAAGTAGCATCATCTGCCAGGTCTTCATAGGCCACCTTGAAATCTAATCCATGCAAAACCTTCTTTTCCCATATGGCTACAAGATCCTTCTTCAAATTTTGAAACATAGAACAGACATCAGAAAGCTTGATAGGATTCTCTTTATACTTCATTGATATAAACCCATCTCAATCAATCCACCAGATTTGTATATCTCCCATGGTGTCATAAGCAATGCTAGATGCTCTATGCTGACGTGATCTCAAATGAGCAAAGTTGAAGGTTTCTTTTCTGTAAACCAACACTTTAGTTCTTTACAGAAATCCTGCTCTCTCTGGGTTTTATCTGCAGCACAAGCTGTGATCTCCTTGAGGAAAGTAAGCTTTATGCAATACTGCAATATAGCAATAGGCCTGGTTACTTCCTTAGCCTCTTGAAGAGAGCCATCCTTGTTCAGAGTCATCAAAGCAAGGCTAGCTTCTGTGGGGTTCCTCAGAAGCATTTCAGAAGACTTGGGCCAGGTGTCCACATTATGAGCCATGAGCACCATATGAATCTGTTCAATGAACTCTGACTTATCACCCTCTTCATCTTCTAACATGAGCTTCAGACTTTCAACTTCTTCATTCAGCTCCTCAAAATTCAACCCAAGTTCTCATTCTCATATGAGCATGGCCAGAATGCAAATGACAGGCCTGATATATCCCTTCATGGTAGCTTTCTGAGCATGCCTTTGAAATGGTTTGTTGGTTATTCCACTTGGAAAAAATCATTGTCAATTCATAAATCAATTTAAATCAAAGGCAATCACTCAACTGCTTGATTAGATCAGCAGAGTTGATCTTCTGAAGTACCAACTCACTTGTGGTATCAATAAGATCAAGTGCCTTATGAAAGTAGGACTTGACAGCTTTGGATAAATTTATCAGACCTCCTTCATGTACTTGTGGCAAGCAAATGAGTTTTCTGAGCTTCTTCACTGACATCTCTTTAATCTAGCCTTTTTCCCACATACTCATGCCAGTGAGTAGTCTACAACCAGGGGCTTACAAGGTGATGATCTGGGTCAACAGATACCATCATATCTTTTCTCAATTTCTCATCCAAATCCATCAAAAGTTTGTTCAGTCCTTCTGCTTCTTCATCATCAACAGATTCTATGCTCTTAATGACCCTTCAAAAGGTATGAACACTTCCTCCACCCTGTTTCTTCAACATCACATTTGTGCTTTGCATTTGTTCCAGTTTTTATATATCTCACTGGGAATTAAAAACTAAATGTGTAAATCATAATATGGGCTGTAAAAGTATTCTAGAAGGTTCATTAGACCTATGAGAAGGTCTGGACAAAATTTGAAATGATTTGGTGGTTGGAATAAATTAATACAACAATATAACAAGATAAAGGGGGTAAGTTGGATATAGCAATAAGAAAATTTATATGTGTTTGGAAAGTTATTTCAATGGATTCCCTGACCTTTAAAACCCCCTGGGAAAAAATTTTTATGACTTCTAGGTTAATCCCTAATTTCTTACCTGCCATTCAGAGGGTCTAAACTGGAAGCACTGGAGGATTTTTAGGGTACGCCCCTTGTGCAGTCTGTTAATGGCCTGTGCCAGTGTGTGGAAGGTCATACATTAGTGTTTCATATGCAGACATCATGCCACCCATGGAAGTGCTGCCCATATTTGGACAAAAGTGCCACACTGCCATGAAAGTACTGCCTCTATTTGGACAAAAGTGCCACACTGCCATGAAAGTACTGCCTCTATTTGGACAAAAGTGCCACACTGCCATGAAAGTACTGCCCCTATTTGGACAAAAGTGCCACACTGCCATGAAAGTACTGCCCCTATTTGGACAGAAGTGCCACACTGCCATGAAAGTACTGCCTCTATTTGGACAGAAGTGCCACACTGCCATGAAAGCACTGCCCCTATTTGGACAAAAGCACCACACTGCCATGGAAGTGCTGTCTTTATTTGAACAGAAGCACTACACTGCCATGGAAGTGCTGCCTATATTTGAACAGAAGCACCATACTACCATGGAAGCACTGCCCATATTTGAATAAAAGCACCACACTGCTATAGCAGCACTGCCCATATATAGATGGAAGTGCCACACTGCCATGGAAGTGCTACCTACACTCAGATGAAAGTGCCAGGAATTGCAATACTGCCTGTGAGTTCCACAAGACATCAACAGTTTATGCTAACTTAATAGAGAGAAGAATGATGTGCAACCAAAGGAGCCACAATGTTGAGAACAGTGCCAGGAATTGCAATGCTGCCTGCCAGTTGAGTTCTACAAGACATCAACAGTCTATGCTGACTTGATTGAGAATGTGCAATCAAACTTTGCCATATATGCACAAGAGATAGTGCTGGATCACCTACAGACCTGGCAATTACAGGATAATTGTGCCATTGTCTTTTCTCCTGCTATAGGCATGTGCATGCATCAGCAAACCAACCTTTTTGACCTTCGCACCACCCAGACATTACAGCTTTTGACAGAATCCTCCAGCTGTCCACAGCCACTCCAGCTCCCTCCAGCTCCCCAGATACACAGCCACATCTCCAGATACACAGCCACATAATGACATAGCCACTGCATAGAGTTCTCCAGCTGTCCACAGCTACTCCAGGTCTTCCCAGCTCCCTCCAGCTCCCCAGATATATAGCCACATACTAACCCCCTAAGTAACTAACCAGACATAACAAAGCAAGGATTTAACCAGATACTAACCAAGCACCTCCAGGCACATAGCCATATGCTAACCTCCCAAG